>JAAVUE010000096.1:0-25579 GCA_014898975.1 Fusarium nodosum | reverse complement strand
TGTTGCAACGCCAAGATTCTGGCCA
The DNA here is from genome assembly GCA_014898975.1 of Fusarium nodosum. NCBI lineage: Eukaryota > Fungi > Ascomycota > Sordariomycetes > Hypocreales > Nectriaceae > Fusarium > Fusarium nodosum. The sequence goes on along the minus strand of JAAVUE010000096.1, from coordinate 25,554 downwards.
TAGTTAGGTGGCCATACTCACTCCTATCAGTCTACTCTTCGTCCATCACATACTGCAGGATGGAGGTGCCCGAGTGGGAGTCTCCGCAGCAGGGGCAGATGTCCTCTTCTTCATCGTCCCAGTCGACGCCACCAATCTCGTTACCGCTAGCACGAGAGAATTGGATCCAGTCGCGTTTCTCAACGTCTCGAGAAATAGGAACTCGTTTCCAGATGACAGCCTCCTCATCGCGGTCTGAGGGTGGGTGCCCTTCTTCACTCGGCGCAGGAGGCAAAACTCCAAGCCTGGTAGCACGTGAGTGACTGTGAAATGTGTCAGAGCCGTCTTCACTGTCCTCATCGTCATCTGGCATCAAAGCCCTGATCACCCTAGCGCACCACTTCCTCCCTCGGAGACGTTGAAGATACTTGGAGCGCGCCATGTACGAAGCCGGACCGTCAAGATACAATCCTTCATCTTTGAGCATACCACTCATTTCCACCGAGGCCTTCAAGCCAGTATCGTCAAATGGCATGCCCGTGACTTGAAGTTCATTCAGGGTGCAGCCGAGCTCATGAGAGCAGATGTCATGCAACTCAGCGCCACTAAAAGGAAGAAGCGTGTCAGAAAAATTGACGAGGTCGAGGCGGAGGGAAACCAGAGATGGGAGCATTTTTGGTCGCGGTAGCTTCCTGTTTCGGTAACTCGGATCGAAGGGTGCACGAAGCCCCTCGAGGAAGTCGACAACCTGGTTCCAAGTGTAGCACCGGAAACCCCCACGGATGAGAGGAGATTCGCTAGAACGCTGCTGAACCTTCAAGTGATGGTCCTTCTTTAGATCGGAATGATAGCAGCGGTCTAATTTGTGTCGACGAGCTGGCTGATCGTCATAGTATCGTGCGATAACACGGAAGTTGACATGAGTGATGCCCTGACGAAATTTCGCAGGGAGGTCGGCAAAGATACGCACAGCTCGAGGAGTTGTAAAAGTAAAGTGGTTGGACTCCCACAAAAACCGAGTGCCTTCGACGTGGAGAGCTTTGCAGGTGGCTAGAAAATTGATGGCAATCTGGTTGCCCTGCGTTTTCTCCTTATCAGACAGGTTTTCAGGTGTGAGGGGTGACAAAGGATCCACGATCGGGGTAGGAGATTTCATAGCGAACTTGAGGATCCGGAGGATAACTTCCATAGGAAGGTAAGGGGCTTGATTGGGCATGGAAGATCGGGTCTTGCGCTTGAGAGGGTTGGATTGTTGCATGTGATTCAACGAGACAGAAGACCAAGATATGCCATTTTCGCGTAGGATGCGCTTCAGTCTCATGTTTTCATCAGCAAGAGATTGGTTGACGCGGCGATGGGGATGGGTGAAATCATCCTTTGCCTGGTCTTCCTTATCTCTGCATTCCCAAGGGAACACGGTCTGTGTAGTCTGTTAGTCAAATTTCGGAGATGGAACATCGCATCAAGAGACTGACCGGAGGATCGTTTGACATGGCCAACAGATAACTTGTTCTTTTCTCAACAACGCCGTGCGAGTGATAGCAGATAGATCTGGTCCCGAATAATGTTGCAAGGAGTAATTGCGAGATGAGAGAAAGATACCTAGGTAATCAGTGGGTAGGAACAATGATAAATAAGTAGTGGGATAACGTGACGAGGCTGCACTCGGCAGTGAATCAGACGTTGTTTCCTTCCTTGTGGTCGGCTTAAAGAATCGATGAGGCAAGTAAGTGAGGAGTGGGAAGATGCATCCAGCCAAGCAAACGCTCTGTGTTTGCCTGGCGGCGAGCTCGCAGGGTAAAAGACAACAGCAAAGCTGTAAAGCCTCATTAACCGCTTTGTGGTCGCGCGGCGGGATGTCTGGGACCTAGGTATTGATGAGGGTGAAGTTGGTGAAGCAGCCCAGGATGGATGTTCACTAAAATCCGCTGTGTTCCTTCCTTAGAAAGTCGTAGGTACGGGAAGGTTGTGTGACGTGATGCCCGCGCTCCAGTTGAGTACTTACGGAAGGTGCACCCTCAAAAAATACCTTTGAGGCAAGAGCCCGACCGCGGGGTAGAATATAGGAAAAATCAACCTGTACTTGCCTAGACCAACAAATGAATCACAGTACTCATTATAGATTGTAGATTGTACTAGGTAGGTACTAAGGTAATTATCTCTTTGTGGTAGTCCTCCGAACCCCTGTTTATCAGAAATCACAACATGAAAGAAAATGAAAAACGCTGCTAGCCGTGGGTGTCATCAGGGTATCAGAAAAATTGGCCGCCAGGAGCATAAGAGACGAAATAAGTAGGTCAGTTTATGCTACTTAGGCCAGACCTTTAGGCTGGGGGTTTTTTTTTTATTAAAAATAAATAATTTATATCCTAATGGCCAACTTTTCTGGTACACAGTAGGGTGTACTTGCATTTGCATTTCCCGAAAGTGGTAGTATATGCGATTGAGATCCAGACTATGCCGCAGAAGAAGCTTATATACGAAGCTCAAAGTACTCAGTCAACAGCATTATCAATTGTTGTCACCAAAATTCGTTTATCATGGAGCAAACAGAATGTTATGCCAGTATACAGGCTTGCTTGCTGCTTTCTTTGATGATCTTAGATACACCACCAGCCTTCCACTATGGCAGTCCAGACCATGACCAGATTCCAGGGTAATATATGACTAGCCGTATGGAAAATCAAAGCTGTCCCTTTGTTTGTAGAAAATTGAGACTAGCAACATGTGAATGAGAAGACGAGCTTGTTGAAGCAGCTTGAGATGATTGTTGATGGTCAAGAACCAACGATCAATCTACCCCAGTACGATCCTGACGAGCAAGGGATTTCTAACTACCCCTGTCCTAAAGGTAGCTAGACTGGCTAACTGAGGTGTTACTGGCCCATATTATTTTAAGAAAATGGCCGGGGATCTTCGCTGTATGCAGCTGCAACTACACCCGCTCTGGCCCCTCTGTTCTCCAACTACACTTGGGTGCAGGGAGGTTGAGCTTCTTGAATAGGTAGCCATCCGATTTCAACTTCTATTGATATCGAGTCAGTAGATTCGTCATAAAACAGTTATTAGTATCCGGGGATAAATTTAGGCTTTAGAGCAACCGATTCAAATACACTGGACCTAACGGCCTATCGCAAACCGAGGAAGTAAATATCAAACTGTCATCACCTGCACCTCTCTAACCGCACTGAGATGTATTACCCAACAACTTTCCACGGGTACATAAGCCTCCTGTCACTCCGCGGTGTCAATTGCTGTCTAAGCTTCCGCGATTAAATTAAATGTCCTTTCAAAAGGCTCAACGGAGTGCTTGATTGATAGACAATCGTGATACAAGATACTCAACAAAACACCTCCTGCTTTCGGGGCTGATCGTGAGCGTGACGTCACCATTCATCGAAGCTCGATCTCAAACACCCCACTGTACCTACAAATCAACACAACATCGATGATGAAATCGGTACGATTGTGCCATGTTGGCTTGCCTGCATTGGTACGTAAGCAGGTAGCTCACCCGAGAGGGTATATAACTGTACTAGGTCAGCTCCAAGCTTCACGTTCTAGCTCTGATCTTATCTTCAAACACCTACAACAACAACACTCCATCAGATTCTTTACAACTACACCAAACAAAATGTCTTTCTCCAACGCAAACACCGGCGATGCCCCTGCCGATCCTTACAAGAAAGCCAACGCCGAGGATGTTCCCCTCCAGACCAAGATTGAGGATCTTGTCAACTTCATTACCAAGGAGAAGTTTGGCATGATGACCACTCGCGGTTCTGGGTCCGGCAACCTTGTCTCGCGTTGCATGGCGCTGGCCGCCACCGTACGTTATCCATATACTCATGCCATTTACCTATGACATAACTAACGTGTTATTAGGAGACTGGAGGCATTGACCTTCTTTTCCACACCAACACCGAGTCTGGCAAGACCGACGACCTCGATGCTGACCCTCATGTCAACATTTCCTTCATCAACGCTTCCGGAGAGTGGGCCTCCATCGCTGGAAACGCCAGCATCAGCACAGATCGCAGCCTCGTTGCTAAGCACTACAGCCCAACCCTCAAGGCTTGGCTGGGCGACCTCGGCGATGGCGTCCACGATGGGTCTGAGAACGACCCCCGCATTGGCATCATCCGTGTAAAGGCCGTTTCTTCAACATACTCGCTCGTTTCAAAGAACTTGCTCAGCCGTGTTGCCGACATTGCGTCTAGCACGGTCACTGGCAAGCCTGCCTCGCCTAACACCATGAGGGAGATTTCGGAGGGAGATGTGCGCTCGTGGAGAGCTTCGCGAGAGTAATGGTCTGGATAATGCAAATCTCGCTTGTACGATAGTTAGGACTTAATATCAATGGTGATACGAACTCATGACAACATTAGTACACAATCAAAGTTGCTTTCCGTACTCGGCATTCCATAGCTTGTCCCACTTCTCCTTGTCAACAGCAAATTGTCGCACGTAATCGAGCTCCAGCTCGTGTGTCCTTCGTCCAAGAAGAACAAGGCTGTGAAGAGGAGGACCAAGCTCCTCATCAGTAGAGCAGAGTTCTTCCAGCGTACCAGCCACGAATTTCTCTGTCTTGCCTCCTACACGAGCAGCACCAATGGCAAGGCTGTCTTTAGTGTACACGCCCTCCTTGCGCTCCTCCTCAATTTCTAGCATTTGCTGAGCACATTGGCCCACGGTCATGTAGCGAGGAGGCTCGTAGACGAGGCGACCACGAGCCATGTTTTCGAGACTCTGCTCCTTGACCTTAATATCCACCAGAACCAATGTATGAAGGCCAATCTGGCGGTTCTCCTTTATGCGGTCGTAGAAAGATGCAGGCTTCCAAGTGTCTGTGAAGAAAACCATGGACACGGTCTGACCAAAGTTGTAGAGTTGAAGACCGCAGGCACCGATACCGGACATGATGGAGGCATTGGGAACTGTTCTGACGGGAATTTCGAGCTCTCGTGCACGAAGAACGAGGTCTGTATGTGTTGTCGCACTTAAAATGTCAGTTTCACACAGCAGGATGTCATGCTTGTAACTCATACCCAAAGGGATCGCCAACAACAAGGAACGCAACATCCTCGTTTTGCGCATTTCGGAGGATCTCGTCGCTGTTGGATTCGACCATCTCACGGTCAGCTACTGTAATAGAGCGTCCATAGTAGGATTCCTAGTAGGGCCATTGTTAAGATATATTCACATGAGGCCATTCATTGTAGGGTATATACCAAGACGGATTGCTCAACCAGCAGAATGCTAGTGTAAGCTTCGAGATAAACCCTGGAAGCCTTCTTGACAACCTCGAGACCCTTGACAGTGATATCTGTCTCGTCTGAAAGACCGAGACCCACGAGGTACAGCATGATTGATACTTTTCACGTGGTAATGTTTTGATATATCCTGTGGTAAAAAATTGTCCTTGGGTCGCGATACAAAAAAGGTGCCCCGCGGCGGGGTACTTTTTTTTTTAGCGTTTTACATCTGTGACCTCATCTAGCGCATATCGTACATCCCTGTCAGTTGGTCTTAAATACGGTGACAACTTTGGTGCAGGCGAAGTTTACACCAACTGAAACTCCCTGCTGGGGGTCTTTAGTCACATCATTTGATATGTAAAATCTGGTCAACACACAATGCGTAACACTCATCCTTCTTTCCTTCATTTCCAATTACATTGGAAATAAAGATGATCGTGAATGTACTTGGTTCCCCCGTTGTGGTTCGCCCTGGTATGGTTATTGAGTTGTACCTATTATAGTTGTCAGGATCTCGAGCATGGGAATTGAAACTGCCTGTCACAAAATGATATCTATCCATTGTAAAATTTCAAAAATGCCACCGCATTTCTTGAGGGGGTCTTGGTAGAGCTATGAAGCATGGATTTCTCTTATAATTTATTGGTGCTATGGGGTTTGGCCGAGCTTTACTTGCGAAGACGAAATAACGGTAAGGTTCCCGCATGTTTAGCGACCGTCCCACCTTACCTAGGGAGCCAAACTAAACCTGGACCAATTTCGCATTGCTTCCATCTCAAACATCATCTCTCCATCTATCACCAACCACAATGTCCGACTCAAAGAAAGAAGGCGCGTACGGCGGCGCACCATCAGGCGACACCGACTTCCGAAAAACATGGGATCTCGAAGAATATGCCGCCAAGGGCAAGGAACGCGAAGCAAAGGAGAAGGAAGAGGGCAAGGCGCGTTACGAAGCCAAGCTCGCGGGCAAGAAATACTTCAAGCCTTTGACCGGCGACGAAACATACACATCCGCAAGACGCCATGTCATAGATTTTACACAACAGATCGGAAAGACGCAACTCGTCCCTGGGGGCGCAGGCGTGGGCAAGCGTGGTCGTGGAGCTGGTCAATATTGTGAGGCTTGCGACCTCACGTTCAAGGACAACAGACAATATATCGAGCATATCACTACACCACAACATTTGATGAACACGGGCCAAACTATGAACGTCAAGCGTGCGACGGCAGAGGAAGTCCATGAGCGTATCGAGGCATACATTAGGCGACAAGAGGAACTCGAGAAGGAGAAGCAGACCAGTCTACACGAGCGACTACAATTACGAGAAGAAGAGGCCGAGAAGGAGGCCGAGGAGCGGCGGAAGAAGAGGAGAGACGAGATGGAAAGGAAGAGGCTGAAGCAGGAGGAGGCGACCAAGGTGAAGACTGAGTACGGAGAAGACGTGCGGATCGAAGGTGAGCATGACGAGGACGACATGATGGCTTCGATGGGATTTACTGGATTTGGAACGTCAAAGAAATGATGAATATCTAGACTGCTTAGTGATACCCCACGTTCGGCATGGCCTTATACGACGGGCTTGGATCCTCAATGGATCGATCAATTAGCTGACCACCTACTCATGGGTAGTAAACATTATTACTGCAAACATCATCAACTAGGCCGTTTTAATGAAAGACGAGGCGTAAAAAGATAGAGCGTTCGGATCTTTAATATACAATGCATTGTTTGAGACATATTTAGCGCCAACCTCTAATCGGTGTTTGTAACCAGTACTTGAGTGCCAACTTTGTTTCCAGGATAGCTGTTTTGCGAATTGCTTCATGCGCAATCCCATCTATCTTGACGAAAACCGTGAGCGGGGCCGTTAGCTCGGCTCCCCCACCACTCCGACTCTCGATCCACTAGTACTCACTTTGGGTATCATCAAGTTACATACTAACTACTACTGTTTGATTCCACTGCAGAGTCATTCGTCTTGCATACAGTCAACGTATCAGTTCCTGCTCTCGAACCCTCTCCCGGGTCCCCAGCTTTTGGATATAACGCAGAATAAGTTCTCGACAGACCGACATAATGACAGCGAGTTCTGCGCCAGCGGCTTCGCTGTTGAAGCGACAACTTAAAGAGATGCAGGCAGGCAAGGACCTTCCTGGAATCTCATGCGGCCTTGTCAACGACGACAACATCTTTGAGTGGGAAGTGATGCTTATGATCAGCGACGACTGTAAATATTACGGCGGTACGACCATGCCCCTCAACCAGCTTTCCATAACCCCTCATGGCCTTTGGCGCGTAGCTAACTTCTTGTCTACGTGCAGGAGGAAACTTCCGTGCCCGTCTATCATTTCCACCGAGCTATCCGCATATGCCTCCCTCTCTCACCTTCCAAGAGCCAATCCCCTTTCACCCCAACATCTACGAAAACGGGAAGCTCTGCATCTCCATCCTGCACCCACCCGAGGATGACGAGTACGGCTACGAGGATGCATCTGAGCGCTGGAGTCCTGTCCAGACACCCGAAAGTATCCTGATCAGCACCATCAGCCTCTTCCACAGCCCCAACGATGAGAGCCCTGCCAACGTAGAGGCTGCGCGGATGTTCCGTGAGGAGAGGGAAGGCAAGCATAAGGATTTCCGAAGGCGCTGCAGGAAATGTGTAAGGGAGAGCTTGGGAGAGGATTAAATCAGTGGTTATGTATATGAAGTGTTGGTTTATGGATGTAAAATGCATGAAGCGCGCCAACATCATCAGCGTTTTGAGCGGAGTCATGGAGCTTTACCGTGTTTTTATCATTATCGAGATCAATCGGCTTCTCTGTTCCGCATCCCCGAATCATGCATGGATGGTATTTAGTTATTGGCCTCTATTGTCACTCGCAGTATTTAAGTACTCTCTTCGTCAATAAGTCCAATGACCTTCCCAACTACACGATCCCATTCATGATCCCATCTGAGGGCGCCTTCGCTAACAGCACCTTTCTTCAGCCGAGACAGCTCTTCGTGCCCTGAGAAGCTCAACAGCCGTGCAAGGATATCGGCCAACTTGGACGAGGTCTCGAAACCACACCCGTTCTGTCCCTCCTTGACGAGTTCGCTGAAGCTTTCAAAGGCTGCGTAGGCTGCAACAGGAAGGCCCGCGCCAAACATGTCCACCACTTTCATAGGGAGATCGACGCCTGAACTGGACTTGTGTAATGAGATTCCGAGATCTGCCGAAGCGAGCAGTGAAGCGTAATCTCTAGTGGATAGCCATGCTGTTAGAATGCGAATGCCAGGCAATTTGCCCTCGTCCTGAAGCGCCTGAATACGCTCCAGGTAATGTTCCTTCTGTGGTCCCTTCCCGGTGATAATGGCAAGGATGGGTGCGGCCTCTGCAGTGCTAGCATAAGACACGAGCGCATCGAGAAGAAGGCCAAAGTCCTCATCCGGCGTCCATGAAGTGCTGCTAACGATGAGACGCACTGCACCTTCAACGATGTCTTTCGCAACCGACTTCGTTTCTGCAAGTCGAGACAAGAACGCGTGACGCTCCTTGGAAGAAAGGATAGGCTGGAAAACCTCGGCTGGTCGATCATGAAGCGTGTAGACGGAACGCTTCACATTAAAAGGCTTTGCCTTAAGTTGACGAGCCATAGCATTAGTGACGGCAAGGTTGACATCTCCCAAATGGCGTCCGAAGCCAGTTTCGTACCAGCGATAGATAGGAACCAGTGGCTGATAATACCACTTGTTCTGTGCCAGGATGGTATAGCCGTAGTTGTGCCAATCTACTACAAGCTTGCTGCCACGAAGGAGAGAAACCATCAGCGCAACATGGAATGTGGGAATAGAAGGAGGATTCTTGTAAGGCGTTAGTTTTGTTTGGGGAAACTTGAATGCTTGGAGAGCCTCATTTTAGCATACCTGAATTATTATCCATTTCGCAGCAGGGGCATCATACATCAAAGTACGGAATAAACCCCAGAACTGCCAGAGAACCTTGAGAGGAATATTGAGAAAGAATGGCAAAGTTCCCCATCGAAGCACTTCTGGTTGTGGCGGGAGCGCATACATGGTGACTCGCGGGTTCCCAATGAGATCAGGATGTCTCGAGGTTTCTACTCAGTGTTAGCTATAAGTGAGCTGGGCGGATTGAAGCAAATTGTGACCTTTGTAGCCGACGATATCAACTTGTCGACCATGCTTGGCAACACTCATGGCATGGTACTGCATGCGAGGACTGCGACCAACATCGCCGACGACGAGAACTTGGATGTGGTCATCTTCAGGCTTCGCAGCTGGTTGGTAGCGAGTTGGTATCAAGCCGACGAGACCACTGAGCAGCCATGCAAGGACGATACAGCTAATACCGCCCGCGATGACTGAGACAAAGAATATGGCTGACATGTTAAGAGAAGGAACCGAAAATCATGACATGGCGTTTAGGCTAATCGGTTTGGTGGTGCTCTGTCGTTAGTTACTGGTTTGTCTTTGTTGGTGTATCCGTAGGTTAGTAGGTGTTGGTATTGGCCAAGGCCACCTTGCATTGGTTGGGTTGAGGTTCCACAGAAATCTACTATGCGCACGGGCAGGTAGAATAATGCACGCTTAGCACTTCTGGACCGTGGTTTTGCAGCTTGTAGGTTCGTTCTTTAATAGGGAAAGCAGCCGATACCAGATGCACCGATCTTTATGCTTGGGAGGAATCAGCCCTAAAAGATGATCAAACGCAAATGCAAATAGGTGACAGGTGACTTTATTGGTACCTTTGTAGAATTATGTGGGAATAGATAAGTCTTTCCACAACCTTTCTTATCCATTCCATGCTTAAACTTTCCGTCAGGGGAACCCATTGTTTAACCTCGATAGTACCACCACAGCACCATTATAGAGCATTGTTGGACGTTCCAGACTGCAGAGGAGATTACAAGGATGGGGAGTGTCAAAAAGAAACACCTCAAGCTCTTCTTATCAGAAACGGAAACGTCACCGTACGTCGTGTCAACATGCAAAGCAAAGAGACGGGAGATTATCGCATCACATCACATATTGAGATGAAGCTCAGGGGTCGAGGTGCAACGCAACGCAACGCTGCTGCGGGGTGCCTTCATGACTGGCCCGAAGGCCCGAGCTAAAGCATCAAGGGCACTAACTTTTAGCGGGCAAGCAGGCCGCATGCAGGGGGCAGGCCATCCAATTCAGCAAGTAGCCAGTCAGAACAGACCTCTTCCCCAGTATCCCCAGCCAAGCTACAGGCCCTGGAGGGCCAATGCATGATCCAGTATCATCTAGTAGTAGGATCAGGAAGGAGCGATTTCAGTCCAAGAATCAAGTGACTCTAAGATTCTATCATCTCTCGGCAAGATACTAGATAACTCTAACAATTCTCTTACCGACTTCAAAGTAACTCTACAATTGACCCCCAACGATCCCCAGTGACTCTACTTCCCCTGAGCTTTTTTAACTATTAGATTTTAGGTCAGAATCCTCTTGGCCCCGTCGATCGCTACTCATTCGGGTTCTCTCTACTAGCTCCACGTGCTGGAGTCTCCTATCTCTAGTCCGCCACAACCACCGACGGCTCCTTCACGCCTCCTGCGTCCGTCTTTGAAAAGGATCCGTGACGTCCCACGATCAATTTCTACTTCTTGTTTTCTTATACTAGCAGCACAATATAGCTTTTTGTGACGCGGTCGTTCTACAAGTGCAATTTTTGTTTCGACTGATGACGTTGCGATTGGTTTTCGAGGAGTCGTAAGGACTCTCCCACATAGCGAACGAATACTTGCGCCATCCACCGCCTTTGAACGACTCTTCCAGCAAGACCGAACTCTTGATTTCAGCACAACCGTCGAGCCTTGAAACAAAATGGCGTCTTCGTACGCTCTTCCGACGTCTTCTTTACCGCACGCGCATCAAACCCATATGCATTCCCACACACGAAGTACTTCTCAATCATCACTCAATAACCTCAGACGACAGTCTACTTTCTCCAACGGCAATCTTGCTTCAGTACCTGACGAAGATCATGGTCACGAAGCTAGCCATGACCATGGCGACGGAAACTACATGGCACACTCACACAACCCGAGTGTCCACAAACATGGACACAGACGTTCCCGCATGTCCAACACAAGCGCATCCATCGCCCGCGAGAAGCTTCCTCCAGCACCATTGAATACACTAGAGGGTTGGACAGAAGAAAAGACACCCGGAGGCAGGAGCATTCTCTCACCGGGCCCTGCGTCGGCCAATATGGCCTATTCTCCTCCCGATCATGCCCATGACCATCCTCATGACCATCACGACCACCATCACGATAATTCACACAACCATTCCCATTCCCACTCGCATGACCATTCTCACTCTCGTTCGCACGACCATAGCCACAGTCATGACTATCATGGACATGATCATGGCCACTCGCACTCGCACGACGATGACAAGGGCAAAAGATCAATGTTTACGAGGATGATACTCCCATACACAACAGGATCCCCTATTCTAAACGCCATTCTAATTGAAAAGGATTCCAGACGGATTTTTTACTTCATGGCGTATGTGTTGACTTTTTCCCAGGTCTGGAATGTTTGGCTAATTTGGATATTCGTACAGGCTCAACTTTTCCTTCATGGCTGTTCAAGCATTTTACGGCTACGTCACAGATTCGCTTGGTCTTCTGAGCGACAGCATACATATGTTTTTTGATTGCGTGGCGCTGATGGTTGGCTTGCTGGCTGCTGTCCTGAGCAAATGGCCTCGAAGCCAGCGGTTCCCATATGGCTTCGGCAAAATTGAGACATTGAGTGGATTCGCCAATGGCATTCTGTTGATGTGAGTAACTTTTGGGCTGTATGCAGGTACGTTACTAATTGCTGCGTCTAGGCTGCTCAGTGTGGAGATTGCCTTTGAGGCGTTCGAACGGTTGTGGGAGGGGACACAGACGAAGCGACTGGGCGAGCTATTCATTGTCAGTACCATGGGCCTGCTTGTCAATCTGGTTGGCATGATGGCTTTTGGTCACCACCACCATGGGCATGACCACGGGCATGATCATGGTAGCGATGGAGGCGGCTGCCATGGCCATGATAACGAAAACATGCACGGCATTTACTTGCATATTCTTGCCGATACATTGGGCAGTGTGTCAGTTATCGTGTCGACAATATTGACGAGTTTCTGGGGGTGGGCTGGATGGGATCCACTGGCGTCGTGTTTTATTGCCATTCTCATCTTCCTTTCTTCCAAACCACTCGTTTACTCGTCAGCGAAGCGACTCTTACTTAGCATCCCGGAGGATACAGAGTATAATCTACGCAACAGCCTCGGCGGCATCTTGAACCAAAGAGGAGTAGTTGGATATTCTTCGCCCAAATTTTGGCGAGACGATCATAGTGCTAGCCCGACTGGCGGCAAGCTCTTGGGTGTTGTACATGTGGTGGCAGCGAGAGGGGCTCCTTTGGAGGATGTTCGAGATCGGGTGCGCGAGTACCTTCTTAGGGAAGGTGCGGACGTCGTTGTACAAGTTGAGCGAGAAGGAGATAATAGCTGTTGGTGCAGCAGGCGGGGAGTTCCAGCACCACCAGCGACACCGACATTGGCATCAATGAAGGCATCTTAGAGAGGGAGCACGTTGCTACAATTTGGCGAGATTAAGTCTGGTCTTGGGATAGAAAGATCGATAGAGAGGATGATAGACACGGGAAATACACCGAAGAGGAGGGGCATTGTCGCGAGACGGGGAGCGCGACTTGCTTGCATCAAAGAAGAACCGCTGATTGTTGGAATACACAAGGAATTCTAATAGTGGCAGTGGCCGCAGACGGCATTATGGAGAGCACAAGATGCTTTTGCGTTTCCTGGATTGGAAATTTACAAGGAACGGTTCTGGTTAAACAAGGTCATGAGCCGTACGGAGGATCACATGTATTATTACTGATATTCTTAGTGGGTGTTTCCTATCACGGAGACGAGTGTTGTAAAACTGAAGGAGGGTGTATATCCAGCAATAAAGAAGACTTGGACTATTTTCTGACAGCCCTTGTCTTTATTTGACGTGACTTGTGATGAAGGTATGCTGGAAATTGATGTGCAAGTCAGTCAAGAAGTGTTGAGTGGTTTGCATGTGATAATGAGGTCTGCGACAGATAGAAATGGAGATGGTGGGGCTCTTCTCCAACAACAATGACCTCAAAAGCCTAATGAGAGTCTAATGTCAGCATGAGGGATCGGGATTGGATCTACAGACAACCATGGATGACTTCACCTGAGCCAAAACCCCGAATCCAACTCAATTCCGTCTGCCCGGGCCGCTATAACCGCAACCTTTACAGCCTTGTATTGATTGACTACTCACTCAAGTGATCAGCCACACCATCTTTTTCTTGTTTAAAAGAGTGACCGGCTAGACTACTATGTTGGTAGCAGAGGCCATAGTGTCGGCCCTCATCTTTGAACCCCACGAGACTCGGCTCATTACATGTGGGGAAAATAGAGAACAGAACTCATGATACGATCCCCCCCACGAGCCGAAGCCGAGGCAAAGAAAGCCGGGGCCCGGGATTCGTAGAATTTATTCTTGGCTATCATTGTCCCGGAAGACCGAGGGAATTTAAAAGTTGGAGAAGCATGGTATGGTAGCTATAGGATCATTATTGTATTTTGCTTGGTAATAGCAATTTTAGTTAGATATCTTTGATTCTGTCCTTGGAACTCCATCAAATACCTACTTGAATTAAATGCACTTACCTTAGTTTCTACTGCACAGAGGTGGAAAGTTTCGATAGAAGCGTCTCAGTTGAAGCAACGCCAATCGAATAGAAACATGAGAAAAGATGCCCAGTGACGTATTGAGTAGATGGCTACCTAGTAGCTACGAAGATATATTATATGCCTTTCTTTCTTCCAGCCTGTTCATCATCTTCTTTTGTATTGTTGCATATATCTTTGAGCTCCATTGTTAAAAATCCAACCCGTATCTGTACTTCTACATCATTTTTCTACGAGCTGTAAGCTGTAAGCTACACCCTCCCCTAGGCCGACCACCCCACACTCCCACTCCCACTCCTCCGCATTCGACATTCCGAGGTTCATTTATTCAAAACCCATAACCACAGCTTGTACCCTTCCTCACATTCTCTCTTCTTCCTCTCTTCCCCTCTCCCTCAGTACTACTCTCCTCCCCAAACACATCACAATGTCCTCCCCCGACGCTCCAGACTCTGCCATCGAGGCCCGCGTCGCCAACAAGCTCAAGAACATCGCACCTGCTCCTGAGCTAAAGGACGAATCCAAGGCCGGCGCATCGTCAGGACTCGCTCAACAGGCTCGCGCATTCGCAGCTGGTGGTTTTGGTGGTCTATGCGCTGTCGTCGTAGGCCACCCCTTTGATCTTGTAAAGGTCCGCCTTCAAACCGCCGAGCGAGGCGTTTACTCCTCCGCTGTCGATGTTGTACGCAAGAGTATCGCTCGCGATGGTTTGCGACGAGGTCTGTATGCTGGCGTGAGCGCTCCTCTCGTTGGTGTTACCCCCATGTGTATGTTAACATCTCCACCTTCCTTGACGACCCTGAACAGTTGAATTAATCCTGCATTAGTCGCCGTGTCTTTCTGGGGTTACGATCTGGGCAAGCAACTGGTCCGTGGTGTGAGCGAAGTTCCCGCCGAGGGTCTCACGATCGGCCAGATTTCAGCCGCCGGCTTCATCTCCGCCATTCCCATGACTGCCATCACCGCCCCATTCGAGCGCATCAAGGTCATTCTCCAGGTTCAGGGACAGAAGCAGCTCGCTCCTGGTGAAAAGCCCAAATACAACGGTGGTGTTGATGTCGTCCGCCAGCTCTACAAGGAGGGTGGAATTCGCAGCGTCTTCCGCGGCAGTGCCGCTACCCTCGCCCGTGACGGTCCCGGTTCTGCTGCTTACTTTGCTGCCTACGAGTATATCAAGCGCAAGATGACCCCCGTTGATCCTCTCACTGGAAAGCCCAGTGGCCAACTCAGCCTTACAGCCATCACATGTGCTGGAGCAGCTGCTGGTGTTGCCATGTGGATCCCTGTTTTCCCCGTCGATACGGTCAAGTCTCGCCTCCAGACCTCTGAGGGTAACGTCACAGTTGGCAGCATCGTCCGTGAACTATACGGAAGAGGAGGTGTCAAGGCCTTCTTCCCTGGTTTCGGCCCTGCTCTGGCTCGTGCTGTGCCCGCCAACGCTGCTACTTTCCTTGGCGTCGAGCTGGCTCACCAAGGCATGAACAAGTTCTTTGGTTAGACGAGGAAGGAATGAATGAATCTCTGAAACACCATGTGTGTGTGTATGAGGAAAAGCTACCATTGATTTTTATGGATTTCAATATGGGATTATTGAACGAATGCTGGACGAAGATTACAGCGTACGGAAGGCGTTGGTGGTTGGGCATGTCATGACTTGTATTTTCGTTTTCACCTACGAGTGGGTGCATTTTGGAAGCAGTATTCGAGCGCTGAAGCATACCTTTTGTTTTCAAGTATATAGACCATAAGCAGTTAGATCCTGGGATTGATTTCTGTTGTGGTCCATAGATGAATTTATCACGGTTACTTGTATCTGTCGAGTCCAGGCTCGGAGCAAGTCACCAGTAGACGCTTATAATGCGATGTATGGACTCATTTCATCATTTTCTTCACTAAGAAAGAACGTATTCGAGCAATTCTGAGCCCTCGGTGGCAATCTATGGTACAAAACTGGTACCGTACTGTACCATCCTACCCACATACCAGAACCTTGTCTCCTAATGCGCCGGAAATCATCATGTGCCCGAATCCAATAATCAAAAACAACCTGGAGTAACTCAATGAAACATATTGTGGCCGTGTAAACCCCCCTTTCCCAGGTATCAATCCCAGTGCCGATAAGTTCGGCATATCGTTTGCATAGCCAGTCTCCCTTGTTCATATTGATGAAGTCCCGCCATTTCGCCGATGCTATGAGTAAAAGACAGACCTGTCTGTCGCCGAGTACTGAAGCAGATAACGAACAACAGGAAGCAACGCGCGCTAAAACATTGTAAGGCGAGGGAGGATGAAAGTGTTACCGCCTAATATTCTCGAAAAATGGGATTGTTTAAATCGTCGCCCTATCAAAGGGTAAAATAGAGTGGAAATATCATGGGATATCAAAAACGTGAAGTTAGGCACGTTCGGTAGTCGTCCAGCGTCGTTTGGAAAGACTCACGTCGCGGTACCGCTCTGCCTCACCAGGAGGCCGGGGAAGCCCCCAAAGCCCGCCTAGGCCGTCCCCAAGCTGTCCAATAGGGACCTCTTCGACCGGGTTGTCATGGTCATGTAGAACGTCTGTCATGATTCGGATCGGACCCGACAATATGGGACCCCGAGGGGTGGCTTTTGGGGTGGTTTCTCCGCTGGAGGGAAAGGAGAAAGAGGTCAATGAGGAAAATGCGGCTGGTGGTAGGGTCATAGTTAATGAGTTTGTCGATTTGAGCTCGAAACGAGAAGGCAAAGATGATTGAATGGGGAGGCTCGAGGCGACCTCGGTGGATGAGGCCAGGGGTTCATCCTTCTTGTTCGCGATCGTATTGTCGAAACGGCCAAAGTCAGGCAAAACGTTGTCGAAATCTTCCTTGTCAGAAACGTCGTCACTGCCGTCATCCATCAACCTAAGGGATGAGGAACGAGGAGTCCATAGGCCGAATGAAAGTGTGCTGGCGCTTGGAGAGCTACTCCGCGGGGTCGTTTCACCATTTGCCGTCGTTTTTTCTGTTGATGCCGCCGCCGCCGCTGCTGCTGCTGTGCTAAGCCTCGGCACGCGGTTTAAGGGTCGCTGAGAGCCAGAGGTCCGGCGTATCGATGATCCAAAAGCCGCACTGGCTGAAGCGCTGCGACTGCCCCCAGGTACGATAGGATCCGAGTAGACAAAGGACCCAATAAGTGGACCAGGGCCCTCGGTATCACTGATACTGGGCTTGCGGCCACGAATAGTGGTGGGGAATGAATCGGCGGCGTTTGATCTAGCAGATACTGGAGTCGAAGTGGTTGAGCGCAGGTGCTCGGTGCTTGCAGACATTCGAATATCGTACATTTGATGAGGTGAGACATGGGGCTCCTTTTCGTAGGCTGCTGCGGCTAGAAGAGTATGGTAGTCGGCATCTTGTTTTCGTTCTGCCATAGTGATGGATGCAATGCCGACATCCATAAGCACGGGCTGGTGAGTGATGGCCCCGATCAGAGCATTGCAGCCAGCACCATGGGATACAAGGATAACAACAGTCTCCACATCTTCGTCTTCAGAGACCGTTTCATTATTGTCAGCTCCTTCCCGGGATGCTCCAGCAGCTTGTGTGACCATTTCATCAGGTGCATCGGTCGTGGCGTACCAATCCACCATCTTCTTGAGACCTCGCCGAAACCTCTTGTGCATGTCTGTCCACTCTTCTCCAAGCTGGCCACCATCTCCAAAGTCCAGTGGAGCTCTCATTGAATCCCATTGGTAATCCACCACTACGCACTCGTCGCGCGCATGGGCCACAAAACCGTCAGGAATCTTTCCAGAGCTCGAGATGGCATAGTTGGGCTTTGGAACTGTGTATCCCTTCTTCGTCAGCTGGCTAGCCAGTTGGCCTGTCAAAGCTGCCGCCATGGCTGGGCCCGATGAGCCTTCCGCTGAGGACCCTGGTCTCATAGGTCCAAGAGACGGGCTGGCTGCTGGTGAACCGTTCCATAGAGAGGCAGTAGAACCCCTATGGGGCATGGGAGTGGGAGCGGGTGCGGACGTCAAGGCGCTGTAATCTTCGCGCCTCAGCAATTCGGCCTTTGCACTTCCGAGCATGAGAGCCGCACCAGGAGGAGGAGTGATGTGTTCGAAGTATTCGGGGGACAGCCATTCTCCAAGAAAGGAATCAAGACGCAATATCGTAGATCGGAAGTGTTTCGGCGGGCCAGTGGCAGAAACGAAGATGTCGTTCGGACGATGAGGCGACTCATGGGACGTCTGGGCGAGTCCAGAGCTGATTCCGATGGACGTTTGGGCGCATCTTAGAAAAGGCGAGCTATGGATGACGACTTTAAATCGGCGGCGCCTCTTTGTGTCTTTAGAATTTGATTCGTATTCGGCTTTGGACTGTTCGAGGATACTGGAAATCTGATTACCAACAGCTCTAGCCTGTAGCCAGCCACCGTAGGTCAGAGGAGGATCATAAGGAGTAGGAGACGAAAGGTGCCATTTCTTGTCGGCGGCGTCAAGACGGTTGCCGTGCCTGTGTTGAAAGTCAGTCGGGTTTTTTTACGAACATTATGCTCCTGTTGGTAGACGCAACGCTAAGTTGCGCGATGCAATTCCGACGATGCATCATGACGACAGGGGTCCAAGAAAGGCGCTGTAGGTGGAAACGTACCTGACGACAAAGATGTAGGCCGGCGTACGGCCCATGATGAAGTTATCAACAGAAACAAAGGAGGAAATTTGCACAAGTATAAATTAAGAAAGAAGCAGTGCTGAAAGAGAGATATATGTCTTGGGTAAAGAGAGAGAGGAGTGAGGTTGGTCTGCTGAACCGAATAAGAGAGGCCAAGGGGTGATCAAATACCCTGGGCCTGGCGTGGGTTACACAGTTAGCAACGTTATTAGAGCTTGTGCAAGTGCAGGGCGCCCACTATTAAGCCGACGTGAAAGGCAAGGCAACCTAGGCCAGACGCACTAGGAACCTAGGCAGGCCAAGATTGAACCTGGACTGGGAAAGGAATCTCGACCAAACGTGTAGAAAAAGTGTTATGATTTATCTGTAGGTTTCGACGTTTCGAGGACTTTATGCTTCGAAATCAAGGGAGATGAGTACATGGACGCCACGAGCTAGTGGGCGGTCCAGTTCAGCAGGTGACCAGAGAGACAGAGAGAGGTTGGTCACCTTTGGTTAGGTCCCCTCAGCGAGTCACCGTTGTACGGCAGACCTAGGTAGACCGTTGACCTGAGGTGAGCACACCGTGTCACTCCGGATGAAATATGAGTCGAGTTAAACGCTAAATGGATGAAGATTCAGAAGTAGGTGTTTTGATCTTTTTTTTTTAGTTATAGAATGTTTGTAATAAGCAGAGATAAAAAGATAAGATGGAAGAAGAGACAGAGATGAAGGAAGGAAACAAAGAAGAAAGAGGAGAAGCTATGGGGACAAGACAGTGATAGATCATGTCTACATTTAGCAACCTGATTCTCCAACAATTGAATGTCAAAACACACCCATAGTTGGACCACACACAGAGACAAAGGGGGGTGCCTTGCCTTGCCTTCTCTTGGCTTGCAGAGTCAGATTCAGCGGGGTTATCTTGGACCGTTGGTCGGTAGTCGAGAAACAAAAACAAGAAACTTTTACAAACTTGCACGGCATTCAGAAACGGCTCCAGGGTCAAATTTGGAGACGCGCCGTCAAAGTGGATTGTCACCATGCGCTAAGTGGTATCGATCAGCATTGTTGAAGAGTATGTATTGAAATCGTGAGATGATCCTACTTATTGTCTGTGACCTGTGGGTGAACATGGTAGATTGGGGGTATGCCTTGGGGGTTTAATCAATTTCGTTATGGTCATGATACCTACATCATGGTATTGTGATTCCATCTCAACCCCAGCTTCTCCCCCAGCTCTCTTCTTATGACAGGTAATGTTTGAGGTATTCAAGCTGATGTTTCGGACCAGAGTCCAATCATTGGACGTTTCGGTTCTTAATACAATAGACTCGAATAAAGCGCCCCCGTGCAGAATGCCACTGCTTGATTGATTGATTGACCTCGGGCAGTGCAGAACTGTACAGTACAGCTAAACAATTACGCATACAGTACCTAATCCCTGGCCTAGCCCTGTCAAATTCAAATGTCAGTGCATGGGTTAAAGTAGCGGCTATAGCCTTCAAGTGGATCGGCATACGCCATTAGGCCCTCCCAAAAACACTACTCGAGTCCCCAAATATTTCTTTCATGTGATTGTAGTTTTGTATGTACCTTTTCCGTCTCCGGTTCCGGTCACGGCCCTCATTTGTCAACTACTAAGACTAGAACCCTTCATTTGTTCTTCTTCTGTCCACCTGACGACGATGCATGACTGGTGTTTATGGAGTCGTGATTTGCCCTCACAGAAACATTGGCTCTTGATTGTAGCATACCTAGCTATAACTGACTGATTGTTGTTAACTCGATTTGGTTTCTCACTTTCATCCATCACATCGTCATGGTGGAGTCTCCGCAGGGTCCTCTTTTTCTTTTCCGTTTTCTTTTCCTTCCAGTCTTTTTTTACTCATTCTTCCATGTAGCTCCGCCGCGCTACTGCATATAACTTAGTAATTAACTACAGACTGATGTCCTTGTCTCTTAGACCGAGAGAGGGAGAGAAAATTCCGATTCCCATCGTGACCCACAAGAGGACTAAGACAAAGAGGGGATTATAGGTCTTCTCTTCTACCCGTCATGTCTGTGCAAGACAAGTCATTGATTGTTAGGACACTCAGCCTAAGATAATAATGGTCTACAAATAGTAAGATAATAGCCAGTGAGTTTGCTTAACAATGTAGCTTTCCATTCTTTACACCATCGCTACCACTCATGCTTTACATGTCAGCCAGCCAACAGATATCAAAACAGCCTTATAATCTGGCAAACCCTCTTGGCATCATGCAATAATACACTTCTGAGAGGTCAGAGCGAAAGCAACATTGAGTAAATAGTCTGTCAGCTTACAGAGACTAATGCATTCTTACATTGACACCTAATACTAAAGGTTATTAGATATATGTCAAACTATTGCTCTACCCGGAGCCATGTATGCCTGCCTGCCGTGCCAAACATCAGAGCATTTCACCGTTGGTCGAACCATTTTAGAAGCATTCATCAAACATCACATGGTGCCAACGAAACTTAATCCCCGACTATTTGGCAATCCTAATCCTGGCCCTTGAAAGAAGAGATCGAAACTTCATCAGCATCTGGATCTACTCACCCCAGACTTCTCTTAAAATTGAGGTGCATCGCAAAGGCTTACAAAGGTAAAGAGAGGTCTGCCATGTGACTCGATTGGGAGATTTAGTGCCTCCAATTAGTATAAGCGCCAGGGGTGCTGGAAGGTCGCTTCGGGCGCTAGACGCCGAAAACTCCGGGTCCGGATCCGGTAAGATCCTGGGTGAGGCTAGGTGTTCCCTCCATTTGGTGACGTTGATCCGAAAAGGGATATCCTTAAACTGATGGAATTCATGGTCCATCATCGCCGCTTCCCAGATTTGTAAGCCTGAGAGAGAGAGAGAGAGAGAGAGAGAGAGACAGAGAGCATCTCTCAGCAAACTTCAACCTGCTCCAATTGCCAGTGGCCAGTTGATATGCTATTCGTTGTATCTGGCCTCTAATCTTCACTCATTAGCTATCTGCTTAACCACGCTCCCTTGTCAACCCTTTCCTTTCATCGCATCGCATCCCCGCCATGAAGCTCTCCGACCTTCGATTCCAAGCCCTCGTGGCAGCGGCTCTGTTCGCAACAACCGCTTTCGCCGAACATACCAGCAACTGGGCCGTTCTAGTCTGCACGTCGCGGTTCTGGTTCAACTACCGCCACCTCGCCAATGTCCTGTCCATGTACCGAACCGTCAAGCGTCTCGGTATTCCCGACTCCCAGATCATTCTCATGCTTCCCGATGACATGGCTTGCAATCCTCGCAATGCCTTCCCCGGAACCGTCTACAGCAACTCCGATCGTGCCGTTGATCTCTACGGCGACAACATCGAAGTGGACTACCGTGGCTATGAGGTCACTGTCGAGAACTTTATTCGCCTCTTGACTGATCGCGTTGGCGCCGAGATGCCTCGAAGCAAGCGCCTCCTTACCGATGATCGAAGCAACATTTTGGTGTATATGACGGGTCATGGTGGAAATGAGTTTCTCAAGTTCCAGGACGCTGAGGAGATTGGCGCATTCGATCTTGCCAACGCCTTCGAGGAGATGTGGGAAAAGAAGAGGTGAGTGATGGGCTCAATACCACTGCTGATCTGGTACTAACGTTTCCATTAGATACCATGAGATCCTCTTCATGATCGACACTTGCCAGGCGAACACCATGTACAGCAGACTTTATTCCCCAAACATTATCGCCACAGGTTCCTCCAAGCTCGACCAATCATCATATTCACACCACGCCGATAACGACGTCGGAGTCGCTGTTATTGATCGATACACATACTATAACCTTGAATTTCTTGAGAACAACGTTAAGGACCTCAACAGCCAGAAGACAGTCGGCGAACTGTTTGACAGCTACGATTACAGCAAGATCCACTCTCATGCAGGCGTGCGATACGATCTGTTCCCCGGCGGTGAAGAAAACGCCCGTAGCCGCCTTATCACAGACTTCTTCGGCAATATCCAGAATGTCGAGGTCGACCGCAGCGGAAATCTGACCCTTGAGGAGGATCTCCTAGCGCTCAGCAAGAAGATTGCTTTGTTGCAACAAACAGAGGCAGAAGCTAGCAAGAAAGAAGCTGGAGAGAAGGTCTCTGCACAGGCACCTGCCAGTGCCCCGACTGGATCTGCCAGAAAGATACAAAAGCCGAAGGCTTTGACGGGTGATAACTGGTGGACCAAGAAGGTCGCTGGCGCAACGGCACTTGCAGGCTGTGGGCTTCTCTGGGCTTTGGGATCTTTCCTCGAGGGTTAAGTATTACAATCGGATGAGTATTATTATGACTTATATACTTGCGGCATGAGAAACAGGGAGAATGGCGTCTTCAAAAAGAATGATGTATTTATGCTTTCATATTAATAACACAAATCGGATAATCTGACGGGCCGGTATTTGGTGAACTGTCTCTATTAATCATGTCTCTAAAGGCGTCTTAATAATGAAATGGGACGGTATGGGTATTTAGACGTGGGCTGCATTTTTGCTATGGCAGGAAGATATTCTAGACGCCTTAGTCAGCAGCATTTTGGTGTTGAACATTTCGCACGTACCTACCTCGGAACAGAATCTCAGTTTTGCGCTGTCGCAAACCATCATTCTACAGGCGGTCACTCATTTTTGATAAATTGGCAGAAGTTTATTTTTTTTTTTAACTTGGCAATCGTGATTTTTCCTTGTCGAAACTCATAACAGGAGCCAGCATGGAGAAATCAAAGGTAAGACCACAATAATAGTACTTCACTCATGATGATATTCTGTAGTGGAGCATCTGGGCGTCGACAAGCAAAAGAATAAGGATAGATATCCTTATATGTATTTCTAAATGGCATACCGAGTAAAATTACATACTGACCAGTCTCATCTCTAGACCAGGCCTCTCAAAACTATCCATCTCAAGTCGCGCCCACTTACAACACATGCCCTGGCATGGTCCTGCGATGCTGAGCTTGCAGTCTCAACAGATGACACAATTTACATATTTCTACCAGAGTACCCAAGGAGCCGGGGTCTAGATGATGCAGCGGAAGATGAAGAATTACAAAGCCAGTATACGCTTTCCTACCGCGCTTCAGGCTTGATCCGTCCTGATCCAACAATCAACGCTCAGCTTTGTTCTTTCTCAGGCATTAGAGTGGTAGGACCACCAGCAAATGATGAAAACTGGTTTCCCGGTGTTGGAAGTGGTCTGGTTACTGGCTCAGGTGCTCCCATTTGTCAAATTGTGAGATTGGAATGGTCGCCAAATGGGCTTGGATGCAACCTCCGGCCCATCCTGACAGCGCTTTCTACAAGTGGATGCATGTACGCGATCGGAGAACACATCGACCGACAATCTGCCATGATTGCAGGCATGCGGACCAGGAGTTTCAAGGCGTGGAAGACACTTTGGGGTCTTGGGGCTCAGCTTCCGCTGCCGGATACCAATCAGGATGATGGTTACCGGAACATGAATGAGCGTATCCAGTCTTTCTCGTGGGCCAAGGAGATTGATACAGGCAGGGGCTTATTGGCATACTGCAATGATATGGAAGAGGTTGCTATTATGACAGTGCAACTCTTCTCTCGGCAAAAGGAGATCGATCCCGCTAGCGAAGAGACCATTTGGGACATCCGGGAAGTCAGTCGGTTCGATGGCAAAGGCCGACATACCAAAGAAGATGTAAGCTATTCTAGACCTGGCTGAGAAAGTTTCTAACCCAGCATAGGCTGTAGACATCACAGATCCAGATTACGTCCCACACGGAAGCGCCTTCTCTCTTAAATGGAGTCCTTGGTTCAGGAGTGAAGGTAGACGTACAGCTATACTCGCGTATCTGGCCAAGAACCATGTCGGGTTCCGGAGAGTCACCATCATAGGTAACTGGGAAAGAGGTCAATCTCCGCGGGTTGAAGTTGAGAGCACAGATACGACAGCTATCTGCATGTTTCTTTCTACAGACGCATGCGTGGAGTGGCAGGATCAGGTACAAAGCTTCTGATACGGTGGGACTTTTTTGCTGACTTGACTGTAGATCATCTACGATGGTGATAAGCCGACAGCTCGAGGCGTAATTACCACACCTTTCGATGTGAAGCCATTCCAGGTTTCTTTTGAGACTGAAGCTGAAGGGACGTCTGAACCACACTACACTTGGGAGTGCTCAACAACATATCCCAAGGAGAGCGAAGTAGCCTCATCAAACCCTATCACTGGTAGGTTTCCAAGAAGCAATAGCGGCTGTAGCTAACAATATCCGAGGGTTGATGACTCACGATCAGGGTCATGCAATGAAAGGATCTATTCCAAACTATTCCATTGTCAGGTTATCGGCGACTATGCGCAACCAAGATTGGTTCCAAACAAATCTCCCTAACGAGGAGGCCTCAGTACCTAAATGGGCGGCAAGAATTCGACGACAGACAACAAGACCGGTACCCAGAGCGGTTGCCCTGGAGGGCATAGACTCTGATTCGGATGATTCAGAAGACGATATGATGGAGGAGGATACATCACAGCTACAAGTCCCAGAAGCGAGGTACCGCATATGGGGTCTGGCGCATTCACCCGGTGGTGGGACAACAGCAGTTCTTGTGTCACGTTACAGTACTCTTCACCCAGAAAGAAGAGCACTGTGCAAGCTAATGTTCTCGCGAAGAGATGAAGAGCGTGAGGAGGCAGCTGGCACAGTTGTGCCAACGAGACGACTGACGACTGAAGGGCAAGTCTGGGAGTGGATGTATGGGAACGGTCCCGAAGTGCTCGGAACTACTTCCACGAGCAAGATCTCACCAGAGCTGCACGACACTGCCCTAAGAGAGCAGTTCAGAGATATCGCAGCACATCAGCACTGTGTTTTCTGTGATGCAGCGCTACGTTTGGAAGAGGATGAAGCCAAGTGTGAAAACGGACATTTGTTTGGTAAGTTAAACAT
>JAAVUE010000095.1:0-99201 GCA_014898975.1 Fusarium nodosum | reverse complement strand
TCTTCAATGGATTCCGGATGAATTATAGGATAGAAATATCATTCATACGTTTATTGCCATTTCATTTCAGTCGCACCAAGGATCAGCAGCGCAGCCATGGGTCGGGTGGGGGGGCTGGCCTAATATCACAGCGCCCAATCATCACGACGATGATCCACATCGCCTACGACATACAAGGGTGGAAGGAAATGTAGATTAAACAAGTGGTAAGAGGAATGAGCATGATGTACAAACTGATCAACCTACATGCAGGTACGGCGTAAGAAACTACGGATGGCATCAATAGACAAATAAAGATTATGGCCAAGTCGGACCGATGGTCGAATCTGTTTGGGCCGCTCAACTAAACTTCCACCAACATGCTCTCGGGTTGCTTGCTTAGGGACCTGGAGACTGGCCACTGTGCTTTGTAATTAATTAGTAGCAATCATACCTTGAACATAAGAACGATTAAATGAAGGCCAAACTAAGCAACCAGATGATAGACACAGTAAATCCCAAGAAAATTAAAACTTCTAAAATCTCTTTATTAATCAACTGTTTCTTGATTTAGTATCCTTCATTTGCGGACCTTTTAGTACTGTAGGTGGGATGTGTTAGGCTGAGGGGGCTGGCCTTAAGGCCCTACCTGAGTACCTGTATTATAAACTTCGTACGGTAGGAAACAGTACCTTTTCTACATAGTGAATCTGCGAGCCTGGGGTGATCCCGGATTGGGATTCCTCCCTAACTATGTGAGGTCTTTATTTCTTGTTCCCGGATGCTATGGAAGGTCTATTGCAATTGTCAAGATACGGCTCGGGCATCTTCTATAGTCGTGTCTTGTCCCATTACTAATTGGTTTACTTCACGACACATTTATCTTGACATTATTCTACGTCACCGTCATATACTCATTGCTTCGCAGAATGCCCTTTGAGCCCTGCATTGCCAATGGAACAGACTTATCACTGGCCCCAACGAGCATGTTGATGAGGAGATGAATGTAGATCTTAATGGTTGAATTCATGAAAGTACCGATGGCAATGACAGTGGAACATGTTGTTTATACCAGACACCTGCTGTTCCGTAACTCTAGAGGATCAATCAATAGTTATAAATTGGGCTGGATGTTACTTCTCGACTTCAATCGTGACGCTTCCTGACCCTGGCTATAGCAGCTGCCTCGGAACTTGCTTTTTAATAGCGATGTTGTACTTACCCTACCGGTGCTGCGATCCATCATGGAACTTCACGAGCTTCCCTTCAATAGTGATTTCGACGCCAATGAATTCTGATATATCCCGAAAATATCGAGACAGCAGACTATCTAGAAATAGCACAATCCCATGATTTATTCATACAACTATCAAGAGGAATGACTCCCTGCCTAAAGACTAGATTTCTCCGGTTCGTTGTACCTTACTGCCACCCCACCGATCGTAGTCTTCCACTCTAAACTCGAATATACCACTCCCAGGACGCTCCTCAACTGCCCGTATCCTGCTCCTCCTGTTTTCATTCTGGTCTAGATCCATCTTCTGCGTTGTTTTGGCAATTGAAGAGAAAGTCATCTGGCGAAGCTCTCTCACCCCGTCCTTCGACATAACTACAAGGCCATAGGCTACGCCCACAATCCCGACAAGAAACGACGCGGCGTAAACCACTACAAGGACACCCCAGTTGTAGAAGAAGTAACTGCCTGTACGCATACGAATACATGGGTATTCTGTATCGGGTCCACCTGGACCTCGGCCTGAGAGTTCATTTGGATGCGAGGCCCATGCAACGGCAAGAAGCAATGGGTCTGAGAGAAGGGATATGAGCATGTCCTCGTAGAGCTTTTGCAAGGCGTCCTCAAATTCGGGAACAGTTAAAGATTCAGGACGGGCGACTAGTTTTGAAGTTGTGATGGATGAGTGTGCGATTGGTCCTGGTAGCTGTATCGATCCTTGGAGAAGATCCCGGATCTTCTTTCCTAGAGAGTGATACGCTGCTATTTTGCGGTAATATCTCCAGTCCTTTGGGAAGACATAGTTCTCCACGGGCTCGGCAAATATCGGGTCAAGTGTTCCATCGTCGACAGAAGACTCGTCGATATATGTCGTGTTAATAATCTTTTGTTTGTAGTCTCGATTAGTGACTTTGTATGATTGTCGACCACCTGTATAGTTCAGATTGACGGTATAGTTGGTTTCCCAATGCTCACAAGCTGTGATGACTGGTGTGTAATCCTGGTTCCAACCCTTCATGCTTCGATTCTTTGCATGCGGTTCGTCCATGTTATCCACCTCAACATAGCCCATCCAGAGTACCGGTTCTGTTCTGAATGCACCCAGGTTTTTCGGGAACGGAGGTTTAACCACTGGTTTGTTATTCTCGTCGACTTCAATCTGATCCACTTTGTATTCTCCCAAGTCCGCAATGCTATAGAAACTGGCATTTCCGACGGGTACCATTTCGGTTAGATTGAACGGTGTCGTGTAATCTTTGAACTTTTTCATCGTTGAGTTAACACCTTTTGCAAGCTGCTCGCATTTGTATCCGGGTCCAAGGAAGTGAATAGTGGTAGAACAGTCCCAGTCTTGTCCACAGATCTCTTCAGCCACTTCGTCTCTCTGAATCGGTTGTCCCCCGGACAAGACCCTTGACGCGATGGAATCAAGCGGCGGGGCGGCCTTCAGCCAGTAATCGAAATGATAGGGCGAGTCCCTGTCTGCGATGACCTGATTAAACATTGACAGGGATATTCCACGCATAGTCTCGTTGGTAGCTCTTTTGTCATCGTCCCAGCTTTTCTTAGCGTCATTACTGAAATTGAGGGTTCGGATAGATGTGCAATTTCCATGTTCAGCCCTCGTGTCAGTGACTACGCTGAGTGTTGCCGAAGTAAAAATGACCACAGCGGGTGATAGCCAGATATAAATAGCGAGAACCATAGCAAATGCCGACTTCTTCCATGCCTCCTTATTAAAGAGCTCGAAAGCATTGTGGGCCGCGCCGAAAAGAGAGTCGATTGCATGGACGGTATAGCTATTTTGGCTTACAGCACTCCAGGCAACCTGCTGGTGAGCTGTTAGTATAGCTACAACGAAACTGGCTTTTGCAATAAAGGCCAAAAATTGACCCAGTCGGAGCCACCATTGCTGGTTTGTAGCTATGCGATTGTGGAGATGGTTGTAAAGAACATGATGGCCCACGGCAGCTACAGCTCCAAGGGCGAGGCAGACTACCATAGACCATTTGTTTTTGACAATTCTTCCCCACCATGGGCCTTTTTCAGGCGGCGTTGGTGGACCAAGCTGGTGGTACACACCAAGTCCAGCGGGGAAGTTATGTGTTCTGTCGCCAGCCAGCAAGTCGACCTGACTATGTTCTCTACCTCCCGGTGTGAAAGGGTCATGCAGGTTAGGGGTCAATGGGTCCACATTAGGTGAATCGAACTCAGACCGGGGTGAAAGATATGAGCCCTCTCTGCCAATCGTGGTGCTTGCAGGCGACGGAGCAATGTTGGGTTGGTCTTCGAAGCGAGTGAGGCCAATGCTTTGGTATTCCTGGGAGGAACCAGCAAAGGACTTTGGTGCCGATCGTCTCATCCTTCCGTCACAACACAAGGTTAGCTAGGTCTGAGGGATTATGATCCCAACTGTGAGCTTGAGCGTTAGCTTCAGGGGTGAGGTACAAAGGTGGAGAGCTACGTTTGATGGCGAGAATTCTTGATTGGACTCAGTCAAGGCATGAGAGGAATATTCTGAGTAGCAGCCTTAGTTGGAGACATCGGAGTGCCAATTGTGACACTTTCCAGTTGGATTTCTCGTCTGAAGAGAAAAAATCAGTCTCTGAGGCTGAGTCTGACAATCTGACACAAAGCGGCACGGACCGAGTCGTTGTCCGTTCGTTTAAAGAGTAAGCATGACTAGTTTCAGCCACAGCTGTAGCGCATGGGGCGTCGGTCCCGACTGGCCAGTTGTGGCACAGTCGCCAAAAATGTTCTTCCCAGCACTGGCTGAAGCTGGCAAGCTGGCGTTTTAACGGCCTTTGCCAGCGTGAGTTTACAATGCGCACCTATCTACTAACTAGATATTAAACTCTGACCTGCAACTTTCATGTTCATGCGTTGGTTGGAAAAGCAACGTGGCCGAGGGTACTAACCGTATTTAGGCTGTTGACTTCCGCACCGTTACCCTACAGCACGATAACAAGGAGACAGGGGACCAGCTTGAATTTCACAACTGCCTAGTCTAGTAGCGAGTATATCATAAAGAGAGGTGATTAGGGTTTAATATGTAGGAGAGCTTTTCAAAAAGTAGGTATCATGTATCTTTCAGATCGATGTGTCAGTCTTTGAACGTGACAAAATCAGCTTAAAACGAGGAAGATATCAGCCCCATTTCGGAATATATGTCTTGGCCGGCTTTAGGATTTGTCCGATGAAAGAGAAATTCTTATTCCTCCTATGGTATTTTCGAAAACTTTGAGATTTCGTATTGTCAGCAAAAACTGATATTCACCACCTGGCTCTGCATACCTCGAAACTACTGGTTCAAACCAAGACAATCCTTCTTTGTCAGTCAATGCCAAGATGTAGGCTTCTGTTTTAGTCTCGGTCATGGGAGAAAGCTAAGAGTCTGCCGCGACGCCGATATGTAAAATTTCGCCCCATGTAAGCAATGGCCCAGCTCGTAGGAGCACACGTAGCTTTTTGGGCGTCTAGTCTATGATCCACTGTGGCCGCTTGAGTGTTGAGGAGAAGATGCCGTTATTACTATTTTTTATTGACGTTTATATTGGTAGTTGTTTAATGAACACCTTATGCCGAGACTTGTGCTGTCTTTTTTAAGCGGAAAGTAACCAATTAGTGGCTCTCCTTGTGCTGTCCGTGTGTAATTACCCTCGGACCTGAATCCGAGTAGGATTGTGCCCCACCGAAAGGAACCCTGCCAGAGCAGGCCGATATGCACTAAAATAACCTTATACAGTTAGTAATACCAGACCGTGTTAGGCGGTCAAGCAGAGGATGTGGTTAGATGGGGCATTCCATTCTGCGAGTGTAGACTATAGTGTTTTACCTCTGTACCAAGCGTAATGACTTTAGCATACGGCATATAGCTATGAAGAAGGAGTTTACTACCCTTGTCGTATAGTCCCTTTATCTGTCAGCCCTAGATCTTATTCTGATAATCATAGTCGCCGATCTCACTTGGCTTCCTGACTCTTACCTTTTGAATATTACGTGGCTAGTTAGACTTAACTTTTTATATCAGAGCTTGGATGCATATATATAGTCCCAACTTGTCCCTTTTGTAACTTGATTCTCACCACTCACTCACAGCTTTCTTCCATCTATTCTACCACATACTTCACAACATAGACATCCAATTGAGCCAGTCTCCCCAACTATCATCATGCAGTTCAGCTCTATCCTCAGCACTGTCCTTTCTCTGACAGCCGTGACGACTGTCAGTGCCGCCCGCAAGGCCAATGAGTTCAGCAGCGGCAACTGGTAAGAGTCTTTGGTGAACGTCATAACCCTTTCCATTTACTAACCGTTCTTTCTTGTATTAGCGCCCAAGGAACAGCCTCTTATGAGCACCATGGCAACCACAATGTCCATGTCACAATGGACGACACTAGTAACTCTGTTTACTTTGGTGATGGACCGTGGTTTTATTACAGCGGAAAAACCAAGAATGGTGGTCGTTGCACCGGCAATCTTATTGGATCGTGGCAGAACGACAATAAGCACCCATGTGTCAACTTGAACTGGCGATCTCAGGGCGATTCTCGCCGCATCAAGTGCGTCCGATGGAACAATGCGGATTAGATGGAGGAAACATTATGGCATACACGGACAAGCATTTCTCAAAGGCCGGCGCGGAACTTTGTGTCGGATATAGATCTTATCATGTGTTGTAGACTTCTTATCGACATCATTAGATCTATTGTCTTTGGCATAGTGAACCTGCCAATATGCCTTGCTATGAATGGAACTTAGTAAAATGGCCTCTTCCATAAGTGTTGACTCTCAATCTTATCGAGTGTGGTCTATGTTCCGTGTGTAAATATTTCAACTGCGTTTTGTATTTGAAGTTGTTAAGCAGTTCACTAAGTAGAGATCATATCATGAAAGTGAAATTAATCTCGCTAGTTTATTGAACGACTTCCATTCCATAAAGAATCAATGTAGCTTTTACAGTATATCTACTCTCGTATTTGCCGTCCTCGTCAGCCCTTGATCTCTCCATCGATGACGTCTGGCGCAATTCCGACAATTGCGAATTGTCTACATGCTTCCTCGAGAGCCATCTATGACAAAGCTGTCAGTACCTCGAGGGGCGAAGCTGCTCACCGGGAACTACGAATTAGGATGTCGGCCCATCCAGTTCCTGCTGGCTGATCCCAACACTTGTGTAGAGTAGGTTTCCGATTGGCAGCGAACCTAGCTGCAGAAAGGGGCAGGGTCCAAATCTGATCGCCAATACTGTTCCCCACAATCGATGTATGGCTAATACTGGCATTCGCAGCAAACCGACAACCATGTATACATGTTCACATCGATCTATTGCTCGCTCGATCCAAGTACGGGCAGCGAGCAGACATGTCGCTTTGTCAAACCTGCAACGTTGACTAGCGCTGTTCATGTACTCGACAAGTGCCTCGTTCATGAGGGTGAATGCTTCAACGTCCAAGATATATGACGGATTCATGCGCTTCACCATGCCTGCATTACAGTCAAGCTCTAGCCCGGGACGAAAAGTTCCTTCTTAAGGGATATACGCGCAGCTGTGCCAAAGCAACCCGATACGAACTGTAAGAACTCTTCTTGTATAGGTTGAAGCTTTTCGACAAAGATATATCTCAGGATGCAGTGTCTGCCCTGTCTAGACCTGATAAACCACGCTCTACAAGCATAGGTGATGACCAGATGAATAGTGGCGAGGTAGTATAGGTGTATCGTACTCAGCCTAGGCCCCTAGGTGGCTCCAGAAATCTGCTTAAGATATGCCAGCCTTCTTCGGCACTTGTGGGCAATGATCTCAATATGGTGTCTCCACGTCAATCCTTCATCCGCCTTGACGCCCAGGATAGTGAGGTGGGGTTGAGTAGGCTCGTTGAATCCCAAGACATAAGGCATCTCGTTGTTGGTGAGAGGAAGAGAAACAAACTGGAAGGAAGCCAGTAAGCAAGTAATTTACTCTTGGTGAATTGTTTTTTCATTATTGCTAACCTGGATAGCAGGAGAGATTGTTTTATTGTTCCTGCAACCTTATTCTAGAGCAGGGCAAAAAAGGTTATGTGTAGGCATGGGAGTCATGATGCTTTGTTGTGAAGTTAAACATAGATAAAGTTGAAGGTAAACAACGATACTCCCATTTAGAAAAGATTGAATCCCTCTTCCTTGCCGTGAAGTCTTTATTCTTCGTTGTATTGTCTTGATGCTGGTGGCTTTGACTTTGTGGCAGCGCTGTTTGATTCATTGGACCCCAGTGGTGTCACCGCATATCGGTGGCATTAAGTTTGGCGTATCAATGAGTCACTGTAGGCTAGACATGTCACCAATAAAAACCCCAACAGTTCTGATTGTTCGACAGGGTCTTCTCAATAGACTTTAGATCAAAAAGCGTCATAACTACTCTAATGCTTACCTTTGACTTTGTTTTTCAACCTAGTCTGATACAAGGTTTTCACCAGGTATAATAATCCCTCCATCTGCTTCCTTCTGGCTTTTCCTCTTCCCTTCACTGACATCCTTTTCCCCCACACATCCCAATCACGCATCTGTCCGCAATGTCCTCGGAGATGATCCCCATCGCTCCCAGAGTAAGCCTTCTAGGTTTGCCCTTGGAACTTCGCGAGAAGATTTACCGCGCGTACTTTGAGGTCGAGGGTGGCTATGTTTATGATGGCGCGACCGAGACTCTCGTCCAGGCCAATGGCAACCCTGTCGATATCGCTCTCCGATACGCCTGTCGCTCTATCGCATGGGAAACGAGAGACTTCCCATTTCAATTCAATTCTATCAAGTTCTCTGCAGTTCACAGAGACGACTGGCAGGAAATGGCTGGCACTCTTACTAGGATTGTCCACTTTCACCGACACCTGCAACAGTCTTTACTAAAATATATGAGGCATTACATTACTCCCGACATGTATCACCATTCCAATCTCCAGTACCTCGAGTACATGATTGCAATCAAGGAAGGGATTGAGAAATCCATTGATTTCAGACTGCGTTTTCCACAACTCATCAATCCGGAATTCGAGTATTGTATGAGAATACAGAAGGATGAGGACAGTGGTTCGCCACATGAAGATTACTTCAGTTGGTTGACGCCCGGCATGATGCGGCAATACGGCGACGAGAATATCATTCACGATCGCACAGTCGCCTGCATCCTGCAAAGACTCGCAAAGAGGCACTCTGATGTATTCGCCCGTGGTGTCGATATCATACTTCCCGGCTGGACAGAATTGCATCCCGGTAATACTGTCCTCGACCTGTCATTCGAGCCTTGGGCAATCCCTTCTCTTTCCGAAGTTATGACGATGGCTAAATCACTACAACTTCAACCGGCTTTCGATCGTTTCACAAAGTGGAATACAATGGGCCCGCGTGTTTATGACCCTGAGTTCATCGGCCCGCGATACCAGTATCGAAAGATGGCTTTCTTCTCAGCAAGTGCAGTTGCCATACGATTTCTCAACCGGATACACAAACAACAACGCCTCTCTATGCGGAGAATCATCCTTGATGAAGATCGTCCTGCTGTATCTCGCTATATGTGCCATGCTATCGGGTTAATTCCCTTCTGCAAAGAGAACACAAAGCTGCATGTGGAACACCGCTGGAACTTGTGGTCTACACTTTTGTTGGGAGTGACACGCCGTGATGCATATCATATCGCTTCCAATTTCGAACTTTCACCAGCAAAAATTGAAGAAACCATAGCTATGCTGGGATGGTCACGATGGCGCATGCAAGATGCTAGGGTGGACGACTTTTCGAACTCATTCTTCGCATGGACTATGAATATTTTGGATGTTATGAAATCAGGGATGCCATTGCAGTCATACTCAGTCATGATTGACGGAGATCCAGACCTCAACCATTCATCATTGGCATTCCACGAGATCATGGAACGCGAGATTGCTTGGCTAACGCATAAAACCGACTGCGTAGCGAGAGGTCTTTTTGCCCCTCCAAATCATGACGACTACCCTTTCGCCACACGACGCTATGGTGAGGGAGTTGCTTCCCCTCATGCTAGGAGCTCCCTCATACAATGCAATTTCACTCTTGATCAACCCTGGGACTCGGACAAAATAGCCAAAAAGCATTCAGCCCCGGGCAAATCTTTATCGAGAGGGGCTGATGGATCTTGGTATGGATGGCCTGGTACCGTTGCCGGTAATGAGGAAAACGCTCGTAACAATGAGGACCTCTTTGGTGAGGATGGTGGTTACTTTGGGATGTCAACTGATGCCCTGGACTTTAAGTCCCTTCAACTTTTATGGGTGGAGCGAAAACTGATACCCGAGGGAACTGGGTCTTCAGAGCATGATCCTGAACATGGGCTTCGCCAAGGAGGACATGAATTATCCCACGAGTAGGATATTTCCTACACAACTTCCGAAATGATGAAACATGGTTTTGGTTCTATGCAAACCCTTCCAACATGGTGCATGGGTTGCAGTTCACAAGCGCTGGGATGTATTGTTGAGATGCTACCCGACCCTGGTGGGGGATGTTTATTCCTAGTACAATTACCTCTCGGTGCCATCTTCCTATCGTAGAATACAATGCTATTCTAAATGACTCTACGTGTGCTTACTACGCTGTGCACCATATGTAATGCCGATATTAGTGCGGGGAATTCAGGTCCTTATTGAACGATTGAAATGGGCACGTTTGTGAAAAAGCTATAAAACAAGGCCCGTGACCTCTATACAACCCGTTTTGAGGAATGCAGCAAATTGAGGTATGTATTAAATGATACTATTCTAATCTATTATCGCATATCAGTAAAACATCAAAGAGGTCATTACCTTTCCATACTTGAGCACCAGAGTTACAAGCCGCAACCGCACATCGCAAATCGCTAATCATACTGCCTGGCCCGCTTGCAAACACTGTAGTAGGGCCTCTGACAGTATCCTTGACGAAGTTGGGAATCATCTCCTTCAGGGCTGGATGGCGATTCTCAGAGTGTCTCCCAACACTGCTTCTCAATTCGTCCGAGTCACAGGGGGTCGACAAAGGTGGACTGATATCGGTTGCTTTGTCGTTTTGAACAGCACTGTGTATAGCCATTGGCGAACCCGCCTCGCGAGTAACGTATACATGCACTTCGATAGAATGTGTCCCGCTGGCTTGGTAAATTGATTCGAGCTCATGTCGGACCCATTGCTTATCCGACTCCTTTCTGATAGCCCAGATCAGTTGAACCTTGCGCAGAGATGACGATGGTTGCGAGATAAGATTCAGCAGAACGGGCAAGACGTAAGTGATACCTGTACCGCCAGCGACGCAGAGAATGTTTGTCTCCGGGGTTAAGTCTTCTGCGATGGATTCTCCGTATGACCCAGAAAGAATAACTGGGGTCGTTGATGTTTTGCTCTCAGCCATTCTTTTTCGCGCTAACTCTGCAAGCTTTTTTGTCTCTCCTTGCTTTGCGCGAAGAATATAAGAATGTCTGACGACCCCGTCTTTCAACACTGGCAGACTCAATGGAGTGAAAGGGTGCGATTGCCAAATGCTGCATTCAGTAAAGCATATATAGAAATGCTGGCCAATACTCCAAGGGTCATGAGAATGTACGAAATCTAGTCTT
Source organism: Fusarium nodosum (assembly GCA_014898975.1). NCBI lineage: Eukaryota > Fungi > Ascomycota > Sordariomycetes > Hypocreales > Nectriaceae > Fusarium > Fusarium nodosum. The sequence goes on along the minus strand of JAAVUE010000095.1, from coordinate 88,390 downwards.
AGGACATCGCCGTTGTCGGAATCTGGGAAAAGGTTCATGGCGGCGTGGATTGTTTTGAAGCCGATAGTCCCGTCATCCATGTATTGGTAATGAATCAAGCCACTCCTGATTAGTCGCAGAGCACGGTCGATGGCCCAGATGATAAGGGACGAGTACAGAAAGCAAGAGAGCTTGTCCCAATGCGCATAGCATGCGCCGATATAAACCATCGCAAGTACATAATGAGCTTTCCGGAAGAATTCGTAACCTGTTAGTCGGATGACAAATGGCAGACTGAGTATGAAAAGAAGCAATATCAGTAGTGTCGCGACGATTCCCCAGATCATGTAAGTCTCGGTGATGAGTTGCATCGCGGCGGCAGGTTGCGGTGCGTAGAGTCTTGTCTCGATAACAATCCATCCAATAGTATGAAGTAAGCCTTGTGCAAGGATAATGTATCCGAGCCATCTATGCAGGAAGTTAAAGCTTTGGTAGGGAACACCAGTCAGGAGACTCAGGATCGATTCACGACTGGCCAACATGACAGTGAGCGGCGTAAGTGCGTAGGCAAGGACACCAATTCGATTTGACCAAGGGCCGAGGGTTGTTCTGATGGTGTTCACGCCTTCCATGTCCGGCACAGCGACGACCCAGACCCTGTATGTAAGACCAGCGAAGCTAACTATGATCATGTATGCTGTCAAGGTTGCCAGCAGAACAACCTGTAGACGTGTCGTGCGACCGAAGATGATGCGCATCGAATCTGGAAGGAGGTAGGAGCGGAGAAAAGACGCCACAGCCCTCTTCACCCGTGTAGATCGATTTGTCGTTGAGGAATGTGTCTTTTCATTATCCACGATAATAAACTCATCGGCTTTCGGCGAAGAGCAAATCTTACGGCAAAACGCCCAGATCAATAGAACACCGATAGCCATGGCCCAGAAAATGCCAACGAAAAGCATACTGTAGTCATGGCCAGAATAGACGAGATCCAAGTACTGGCATGTTTTGACGTCTCTTACACAAGGAAGAGCACGGTCTGCATAGCCCCAGTGTGGTTCAAGTTCGCTGGCTTCGCTCATGTTCTGGATATGGCGAGCACCGAGAAAATTCCCGAGTGAATCCATTTTGGACGATTAGTGATGCCGATGGTGATGGAGAGACTGGCTTCGGGCAGAGTCGAGACAGAATAAAGATCAGACTCCCGCATTCCTGAGCAGAGTCAAGGTTGTTATGTATAAAAGCTACTTGGGCGATATGAGTGGGGTATGAGAGTATATGAGCATGTTGGCAATCGAAACAATGCAACAATATTCCTTGGCATGCCATCGAAATGTTACGCTTATCTGAAACCTTGAAGCTATCTCTCTCTCATTATATCTCGTCCCTGATCAGTTTGTCAAATGAAAGCGGGCATTTACCCAGGTTTGGTGTCATGTTGTGAAGCCAAGAATGACTCGCGGGGAACGAATTGCGTTTCTAACCTGATGTAGTAAGTTGAGAAGAATTGAGCACATTCCACGCTCCACAGTCAATCCTACTTCGGCTAATATTGGCTGAGGGTTAGTTATTGGTAATTCTGAATAGCAGGGTTCTTTATAGGGCAGCCCCTGGTCATTCTAAACCATACTATCCGTACATATGCAGCACTTGAGAAAGATTGAGCACGTTTTAAAATAGACGATAAATTAAGGTTAAAGATGTTATCAAGTTGAAGAAGGAACAACAATGAACAATGATGTACTTGAGAACAAGCCTTGTCTCTCTATTGTCGGACACATTCTCGTATAGCCAGACTTATGTAATGGTAAATCAGCACGCATGAGACTATTGAATCCTCCTGACGCAAGAGGTATAGCCTCAAGGACAACTGAATGTATCTCCTAAATTAGTAACAAATTTAGTAAAGCCGGAACCGGAATAATCAGGAGATTCCAACATTCCGTTTTGTCAGATAATATTGACCCGGAAGCGGAATAGTCTAAGGCCTCCATGATCACGTTCTATTCTACAAAAATTGAGCGGTGTCCTTGTCTCCAACTTCCTCACCTCCACCTCACCTCCTCCACCTTGACTACAACCTCCGCCAAGCATCGCCAAGCATCGCCAAGCATCGTGCCAGGAGATGAACAGCACTCTTTACCCTCACAGGGGCTTCATGCTCGACACGGGTCGAAAGTTTTTCCCCGTCAAAGCCATCCTCAGTTTGTTAGCCGTTCTCCATCAGTACAACTTTAATGTCTTCCATTGGCATATTTACGATGCGCAAAGCTTCCCTATGCTCTTTCCCGCCGACGGAGGCTTGACAAATGCTAGTATCAAATACAGCGACAGCTCGCAATACTACAGTCCCGCCGACATTCACAAAGTGGTTACACAAGCACAGAGCTTGGGCATTCTTGTTTATCCTGAAACGGATATGCCTGGCCACAGTGACATATGGTACGCTTTCAAGTCCTGTTCTACATAGAGTTTAGCGCTTATAACACTGTGACAGGGGAAAATGGAAGAAGAACCTAGTCGTTGGCAAAGTAGATCTGGAGAACCCAGATGCTCAACTGGATATCAGGCCACAACGACAACAAACCTACGATATCGTCGAGAATCTCGTTTCTACTGTTGACAATTATTTCGGGTCTCCTCTTCACCACTTTGGTGCCGACGAAGTCGCATACATGTGGGACACAAAGGACGACAACAAACTGTTCAACCGCTTTCTCAACTGGCTCAAGACTCTGTGCCCAAATAAATCGCTCATCCTATGGGACGACCCTCTCACTGATGAGGAAAAGAGTATCAAACTTTCTAAGGACTGGATCATCCAAACCTGGCACAACGGTGTTACTCAAGATATGCTTGACAAGGGACATAGAGTTATTGTCTCAGAGTCTGATGCCTTTTACATTGGCAATGCAGATGGCAAAAAGATTTCCTCTTTTGCTTTTCCCAACAGTCCCAATGTCTTGGGGTTCGAAGTTGTCTGGTTTACTTCCCAGGATGATGACCCATACGACTTTCGCAAAAGCTGGGTTATGGAACCGATCAAGGCTGCATCAAAGCTTCGTCGACGCAAGAAGAATTGATAATGGTTGTCAAATGTATTCTTCCGCAGCTGTGTCTGTCGTTAATTCTTAGATATACGATAGCTACTTTCAAACTATTCCAGTAGAGTTTATCTATATTACACTTGTATTGTATCTCGATATTCTCGCTGTTCTACTAATTACCTCTCTTTTAGGCCAGTGCCTGATATTAATTCTGTTAAAACCTTCTTTAATTATACCAATCTATTTATCTTTATTTTAAGCCTTAATCAATGATAGTAAACTGCTAACTCTATCGTGCGAAGTAAGATGAGTCAAATAGTTGCACGGTTCTAAATCTAGGAGCTACAAATATTATTTATCTGTTAGGCTTACTGCAAATGCGCTGGGACGCTTAAGGTCCTCCAGCTCCATCTGCTTGTCCGAAAGATGGAACTTCAGCAATTTATACATCTCATGCTTCTACCCTCACATAGTAGGATCATCCTTGGTCCAGCAGAATGGTGAGCATCCATGCTCGATGAAAGTAATGGACCCTTTCTCTAGCAAACAATGCACCAGATCGAACCACCCAGTGTTCGCGGCGTTACGAAGCGGCAGCCAGTTCCCAGAAGGTGTCTTTACATTCACATCTGCCCTAGCCTCGATCAAGATGCGACACATTTCGGCAGCGTAGCTTTCGGACTCATGAAATGGGCATGGGAACTTGGGCGTTCCCAGTTTTGGCACCAGTGATATTGCAAACCCCGTTGGAGTCGCTTGACGAGTGTTGAAGGCAAGGGAATTGCTGCTCAAACAGGCCAGGTGTAATGGCGTCCAGCCTCTCGCGTCCTCGACATTGACTGTGGATGGACTAGCGAGTTTAAGAACTTTATTGAGGTCGCAATACTACATTACGCGGTGTAGTGATGTCCAGTCTCTGCCCCATTCTGATCAGCTTCCACATATAATTAACAATCCGGGTCCTCGGTTCAGTCTTACTTTGGGAGTCCATCGATATCAAGACATTCTTTAACATATCTGCTGTTTAGTGTATATGAAAGAGTCAGCTCACAAGCATCAAACGGTCCGCCCTTGACCTCATTGGGCGGCGTCTTGGACAGCGCGATCTTGACTTTTGGTTTCTTAACCGACGCAAGTGGGGAAGATAACTTGAACATGGCTCAGTGAGAGGCTCTACCCCACCCGCCAGGCAGGTGCAACAATTATATTTAAATATTAATATTTGCTCCAGATATGGTTACTCAAAAGTCCATGATATTGTTTGGATCGTATTGTAGAAACCACTTGCGCTAATATCGAATTTATCCGAGTCATTATTTCTCTTAGTATATTATAAAGCAGTTAGAAAGGAAAGGTAGCCCTACTACTATTAGGCTCAAGCGATCTCGAAGATGATACGTTAAAATTTTGGCTCTCCTAGCCCAGTCATTATTAAGAAATCATATGCCTCCGCAGTGGATATCTGCCATCCGTTTCAAGCCAGACTGCATATGAAATGTAATTTCAAAGCATATGATGTATGTTCACTTTGGATAAATACCTGCGGTTGGCCCGGAAATGCATTGGGTTTGAAAGGAATTAGTAGGTCGGCAGTTAAATATCACTAACCACGCAATTCAACGTCAGAAAAAGCCAGATGCTTTCCACAGTCGTGGTAAGTTCAGATTGGAGGCTTGTGATGTGACAATGCGCATGGCATTGTACTTGCGACATGCACGCACTTTATTTGCTGACCTGGCGATAGTCTTATACAAAGTGGAGGAAGAACCTTTTGGGCCTCGAGCTGAAAGGATTTCCACGATTGTGTATGTAGTCCAAGATAAACTTTCCTTTGATTGGCTATGGCAACACTAATTGCCATACTCGCTTATGAAAAATCATGTTGTCCCATGCAAGCTCATTGGCCGTGTGCCGACACGAGAAAACTGCTGTTTTGTACATTTAAACTAGGCTAAGTATATAACAGAGTTCTCACCCTCACGACTTTGATGGCAAAGCATCATACTTACCTTTTTTCTATTTCGTTGTGTATCGAGCAAGAGTCATCAAAGCATTTGCTATGACACCGCAAAGCGCTGGCAAGCCGCCAGCGAGGCAATTTCCTGATCAACTACCCCAACGGCCTAAAGCCATTGGAACGAAACGATACAGATCAGGTCGGCCGTTGTCTTCCCTCGAAAGTCAACGTAGTACGCCTGAATATCATGAGCCTACATCTCTTTCAAGAAGCGACGGTTTCCCAAATAATGACGACAATCAAATCGCTGGCATAAACGAAAAGCACCGATCTCGGGAAAATAGCCCTTCTTGTAGCCAGTTATCTCTGGCGCAGCAAATGAATGTGGAGCAACTTTTAAGAGAGAGGTTCGGCCGTTGGATCGAAGGGATAAAATACACTGCGCCACCAGAGGACAGACTGCCTCCTCGAAAACGCTTTAAAACATCGCAATGGCAGTCGGGTCTCCCCAGAGCTAAAGAGGAGGATGGAAGCGAGGACGACTTCGTTGTGATCTCTCACCCAGGTTACAGAACAGACTTCTTTCATCTTGCTTGCCCGTTCTATATCCACTCACCCGACAAGCACCACAAATGTCTCATCCAGCACGATATTAGCTCTATTGAGACGTTGATCAAACATCTTTTACAATACCACGATAAGCCTCTGCACTGTCGTACGTGCCGGAAAGCCTTCGAAACGTTGATCGATCGAGATAACCACGTCTTGGAGAACGTGTGCAAGAGAAACAACCAGAAGCCACTGGATGGACTTACAGAAAGTCAGAAAATTAAACTGATCCAGAGAGATCGATACTACTTAGGAGAATCAAGTCGTTGGCGTCGTATTTGGTCAACAGTCTTACCTAGCATAGAGCAGCCTCGATCTCCATACCTCGATCGGGGCGAGGGACTGAAAGTGTCCATGGTAAAGGATTTTTGGGCTGTAGATGGCAAAAAATTCATCTTTGACTTCGTAGAGGGCCTGGAGATTTATGCGAATGAGAAGAGCGCAAAATACCGTGCGACCTGCCAGAAGGCGCTCGATGGTCTGGTGAATCGGGTGATTGAACAGGACAGCGACTCAAATATTCTATCTTTCGGTAGATGAATCTCCATGGGGGGATGGGGGAGGGTCGTCTAGGTTCTAGAGTTGATTATTGAACATTGCCTTATTGAAACTCAGCTTATATACTTAGTATAGCCTTACCTGGTCTTTCTTATATTCGTGTTTCTACCTTGAGTATATGGCTCGTCCAGGTGTCTATTTTCCGTTGGCACGATTGCGTTAACCTTTAATGATCGTGAATCTATTCAATCTCAAGTTTTGAGAGTCGTATTGCTTGTCAGGCTTGTGCAGGTAGCGGATGTTACAGTTCTCAATCCTTAGTACCGTGTAAATCACTTGTGGGTCTTAAAGTATTCTAAGGCCTACAATATAACGTAAGAAACAAATAGTGTCTTAATGTAACATAGAATAAGTTATATAGGGTCTGTATTATAACTTTAGGTATTCCTAGACTAAAAATACAATAAGGATAATTAAAGAAGCAGTCATTATACAGTTTATAAATATCATTCTAGTTATTCTAGGCCTTGAATCTCAGTATTATATATATATTCCTCTATATTTTAAGTAGGACTTTATTTACCTTACCTTAGTATAAAGTGTAAATTTACTATAATTACTGCTCTACCTTACGATTCATCTATATATAAACTAAGTTCCCTTTAACTATAGAGATTAACTTTACGCCTTTATTATATTTCACTTTACCTATCTTACTCCTATAGAATAAGTATTTTCTTAATATATATATATTCTTTTAACATTACTATATAAATAGAGTATTAGTAGTATAAACCTATAGGTTAGAGATAGTCTTTTAACTATAGGTAGTTAGAGAAGACTTAAAATCTCATATTGAAGGACTACTTAATGCTGCTATTCTAAGTAGTCTCTAAAACCCTAGTAAGACTGTATACATTTTAATTATTCATTTAAGGATTTTAGCTTCTATAAGCATTTATACCTATATTTAGGAGCTTATACTCAGTGTATAGATATAAGTTCTATTTATCCATAAGTAGGTATATTGCCACTAGATGCAATATAGCTAGCTATCTCTAGACTGATAGCTATTATATAATATCCCACAAAGCAGGATCAAGGATTAGGAATAAGTATAGCAGAAGTCTTATAAACTCAAGTAGGATAGGAGCGCTTAAGCTGCTTCTGAACAGAAGTGTAAAATAATAGCGGATATTTTATTCCCTTTATAACATGCTGTATCTAACATCACAGCTTTGAAAGGTATATCGCCCTTTCTGCAAGTCCCTAAAAGATCGGTGCAATTCCTCCATGTTCAGATAGATGCCAAGCTGATTATTTACTCTTCGAAGAAATCGAAATCGAAAGAATAGCCATCAAAGAGCCCTAAATCTTGATCAATATCCGGACTAGCCATTTGTGATGGAGGGCCTTGTTGAAAGATGTCATAGGGATGATCAGTAGGATTCAATACTGTCGAACACAGCAAGGGGTCTATATATGCTGGAAAGCCACTAGCAGCAAGGTCAGAGCAGTTCTCCTTGGGTTCAAACGCTGCTCCAAGTGAGTGGAGATCGTAAGGGGCTGCAGTGACAGAAACTGGCTCCAGATAGTCACTGGTTCGGAAAGCTGAAGTCTCGGTAGGTGCAAAGTCTGACAAATTGAACCCTTGGTAGGGGTATCGGGTAAGAGCTGCAGAGTTATGGCGTGACTCGTCTCTTTCTCCTATGTTGGTCTCCATGATAGACTTTTTGATATCAGGAAACTGTTCGACAGACTCATCTGGGAGCGGTTTGTTTTCAAATCGATCCTCAACTCTGTCGAGAAGCCCCAGCATGGCAGACAACATTTCTTCCGAGCTAACTGGGGGACCTCGTGTTTGAAAATAGTTGGATATTATCTGGGAACTGTCTTGACTCAAGATATCGCGAATTATTGCTGTCATCTCTTTCGCAATTCCACCCAGAAGCGGCTTGGGTGTTATCTCCGACTTCCCAAACAAAAGTACCCAGATTTCGTGCCACTGATCCAAGGATGAGATGCGTCTGTCGGAACGAAACCTGAGAGCATCCAGGATATGAGGAGGTATGCTATCCAAGCTCTTTATTTTACTGTGAGTACAGCTCCCTTTCCGTTCATGGTCCTCGAATGGCTTTGACGAGGGAAAGCCTGTATTGCAGACCGGGCAATACGATTTCGCTGCATGTCGTCTCTTCAGATGCTGCTTGACGATAGATATAGTGACCATTTTGACATTTATGCATTCAAGGAAACGCATTGGGTCTTTTCTGTAAAACGGACATGCGAATTTCTCTTCCTTCTTTTTCTCAGCTTCATCGATGCTAGAATAATAATCGCGATCACGATCTGATTCCTCAACATCGTTGTGGCTTTTCGTCTTCCGGCTTTTCTTCTGGGGCGCACTGCTGCCTTCGGCTGGTCGTTTCATAATGTTGGTCGTATCTTGATGTTTCTGGACCCCTGGAACTCGGGCATCCTGTTTCATTTCCTTCATGTGCTGGACCGAGTCATTCGTGACAGCGTACAGTTGAGGGCTGGCTTGAAGTTCATCAATAGAGTTAACTTTTCCGCTGTGCTCCGGTGAAAGGTTTGATATAGAGCGACCCATAATTGCTGAGGAGAACAGGTTAACGGGTAACGACGCTTGAAGAGAGCTTGCTTGACCAGGACGTATGGAATTGATTTTCTGATTATCCAAGTCATGAGGTCCTCCTTCACTTGGGATCTCTATACGATTCACTTTGGAGTGTTAGTATCATCTTGGTGGGACTCTTTCACGATGTTGAGGTTTACTTACTTGGAGCCAGGGGTCTTAGCCTCATTTTATTGTTCGAGCGGTATTCGGGTACTCGCGTGCTGAAACTCAACGGGCCCTGTTCGCCCACATTGCGTCTGAATTGCCTTGTATTCATATGTCTGCTCTTCCCCGCGTCTTCTGAAGGTCCATCAACGGAATCTACGCACTCTTCGTTACAGATGATGCTCGTATCCACATTGATGTGTTCATCTTCATGTGAGCCCTGTGCATTGTACTCTTGAAAATGGCTTTGGTATCGAACTAACATGTTTTTTTCTTATATAGTCAGGACATTCACTTTACTCCTCGCTTAGCTGGAGCATCGAACAGCACTTAGCCACGAATTCTGGCGAAGATATCATCAGTCCATATACCATTTACAGCCACAAGCTTGGAACAAATGTAATTGAGACTGTACGTGAAATGAGTCGATAAACAGAGACGGAGAAAATAGTGAATGTTTACCCAAGAAAGAAGAGTTGGTACGAGACGAAAAACATCGCAGGACAACAGGGGGGAGCGATAAGCCAACTATACCATTTTAGCTACAGTGGGGCCATTGGCTTAGAGTGGTGGCATACGTCAGATAAGTCATGGATGTAATCACTGCGCCTGGTATCCGTATATGTAGGTACGTACAACAGATAGACACTGCACAATTGGCGCTCAAATTCAGCATGTTTCATTGAAAACAGGTACTGTTACAACCCTGTGGTATTAAGATCCCTCCGCGCTTGCCGCAGCTGCACAGATGCCCAAAATATGTAAGATATGCCAATTTATCAAGCCTCAAATTTTTGCTCTCACGTCGGCCGATCTGGCCAAGTCTGTTTTGTCAGGTGCTGGCGATGGCGACTCTCGTTGGCTGCAACCCCCTGTAAGCAGCCGTCGCTGAATGTCAAGGTCCGAGTCCAACAGCCAATCATTGATGCGGCGATTGTATTCTTGGTGAGAGCCTGGTTGACTCGGTTTTCTGTAGGTACATCAGTAACACAGTCTTTGAGGAGCAGTTGGGCAAACGTGTTAACCTTTTTGATGATTGTGTAGAGGCAAGCATGGTGAAGAGGTTTATTTTATTGACATTGAGTTTCAAATATCAGAACATGATGTCGAATTATATAGCATAGTTGATGTTTTGATCTCCACGAATGTGTCCCTCATCTACACAATGGTGATGGGTTATGGAAACTGTCCACCATCGTGAGCCTTCGATTGACTGAACATAAGGCTAACAAACAACGACACTCTCAAGCCTTTGAACTCGTGACATATCTGTACCTACGTTCACACACCTTTCACAAGAAAAACGCCAGGGCGAACTCGGCGGACCGGGGAGGTGTCTACAGTCATGCATGCGCCTTGGAGCCACAGCAAATCACTATCTCTAATGCCTTGGACGATAAGCCTCCACTGTTGTGGACGGCTGAATCCCCTTGCATCACAAGCGCCAAAATTCCCCCACAACGTCCACATCTGTGGAGCGACCAATTGTCAACGATGAGGCCTCTCAAACAATATTCGCTGTCAACGGCTTCCACATCGGTGGAAGAAGATCTGCAATAAACGGTGGCAATACCTGTAAGCCTTGACCTAGTTGCCCTAGCTTCCACGATCGTGGGAATAACCCGCCCGGCTAACATGGAATACCGGTTTTCACGGTGATTTAACATCTGATCTAACGAACTCTATTTCTCACCGCATGTTGTCGCTATTTAATTTAAACCCTTCTGGAACCCGTTTCCGCATGATGAACCATTTCGGGGTGCCTACGTTCATCTAAGGATTTGGAAGAAAAAAACGCTGGTGATTTTCTGTATACCACACACACGATTGTGGGTGCGGCTCTGCGCTTGTCTGCCTCTCAAGGCTATGTTCATGTAATAAAGCAATAAAGAATAAAGACGCCTCCGCAATCGTGGATGAGGCAGATAGTGCGCATGAAACATTACTAATAACTGTATAACCAACCCAGACAATGAAACACAATTAACCATTGTTCAATCTTACACATTCAATAAGCTTCAATTGCAATCCCCAGACTCATAGCTAGAGTTCAAAAGGGATGAGCGACGCCAGAGCCCCGCTACAGAAGTACCTGGAGCCTAGCCAGTAGCGGCACGATGCTTTCGCTGTTCCCAGTACGACCCCGTTGGAGGCTGTCCAACAGTGAAGGCCACGGACCGTCCGCCCCAGGCTTACACAAGCGTCTCACCAAACGCCTATTACAATTCTACAGACGTAAACGAACCAGATTCGATGCCAAAGTGGCTGCGAAAGCAAAACAAACATGGTCCAAACCATCAAACAACGGAAATGATGATGGCGAGTCAATTGGCCAGGATATGACCTATAAAGCCCTGAGCCTGGTGATCAAGTCAGGCTACCCTATGGGTAGCATCCCAGCCGGAGCGACGTTACACATTCAGGAAAATGGTGAATAGCTTTCTAAAACAAACTTAGCTTTATTAAACCTATCATTGACACAAAGACAATTAGTTCTCAATACGCACAGTGGCCAGCTGGGTGGCCTCGGCCCAGCCTTGCGCATCGGCCCGCTCCCATTGTTGGATCTTGTCCCTGAGAAACTACCGTTAGACATCTCTACAGGGGATCAATACAAGGCTGCTGCTGGGGGCCCCTCTCGTCAAAAAAGGCCACCGGGGAGCCCTGGCAAGTCTGGCAGCAACAGCAAGAAGCCGTGCAAGGAGAACAGACAATCCAACGACAAAGCCCAGAATGACACAGATGGTGATGGCGACGAGGCCCAGAGCAACATAGGAAGTGATGATGACGAGGACGACGAAGGTGATTCTAGTCGCGACGGGCCACGTTTTCCTCAACCCAAAGATTCCCCTGACGGCAAAACATTCAAATGCCCATTCTACAAGTACCATCCAGATCGGTACTGTAACTGCGAAGGGCGCCGCATAACTTGTATCAGCTATGTTACTCAGCATATCTTAAGACGCCACGTATTGAAACAGTGTACGATGGATGTATGGGAAACCGCCCAATCAACATCAACAGGTAACAATCCCACTTACCTGCTGAAGACGAAAGACCCCAATAAGATCGTTTTCTACTGTCCAACATGCCGAGATGAGTTCCGTGGTCGTGGCGCTGATGCTAGATATGAACGCCACCCACCATGCGAGGCAAAAAGCATTGCACAGACGGGTGTTTTGCTACCAGCAGAGTTTGAAGACCTCAAAAAGGAGGTCGCTGCGACGTTTGGTAGCGAGAATAAATGGGAGAAGATATGGACAACGTTATACCCGGGAACATTGGCGACAACCCAGTACAGCAATGCAGAAACTGTTGCTCCAATTGGTGTTGATGTACAGCCACATAACACTATCCCACATCACCCGTTTCTCGGAGCTGTCAACGAGACTCACCACTATAATCCACCACAAGTTTTCGTTCCCCCAATGCCGGATTTTGGGCAAGTCTCGGACCCTTATTTGGGCGATGCCAGATTATTCGGTTATTTTCAGGACGGTCATCGGGATACGGCAAATAATGCTGGAATGCTGGATCACGCCACAAGCCATATCCCGAACCTTGCACTGACTGATGAGACGATGATGGGACCAGGGCAATTCAACCCTCACTTTGTACAGAATCCACCATTTCCCTGGGCCCAGAACAACTATCATGGCACTCGATGAGTGAAGCTCCGAGCTCCTGACGAAATCATGAATTCTTCTGCATCTGAACATATTTACTTTTTATCTTAGGGTTCTGTATTTAGCAGTGAGGAGTGGTGCAGCGGAACAAAGAGAGAAAGAAAAAGAAAGGCACCGGCGTTACGAACATAATTAAGGTCTTGGAGTTTAATGACGATATGGGGTGGGTAGATGGAGCGTTGAAGGAGTTATGGCAAATTATGAGTTATAATTATTGGTTCGCTCTAATAACATCTTTATTAAGGTACCCTGCGGCTGCATTGCGTTAGATGGCACCTGAGAAATTAGAAGACAGTTAGATGTCACTTCCATATGTTGAGACTTAGAGAGCGCTATTCACATCATCTTGTACAACTGACCTATCCTCAACGTGTTAAAGTTAAAAGATGCCCCAACAGACGTTTGTTTCTAATATCATAGACGAAAGTAGTTCGAATAGGAAGGTCAGATTGAGAGTCTGATAACTTGGAGGATTTTGCTGGAAAAAACAAGGCGTCCGGCTCGGTAACCCCACGAGAGAAGTCAACGAGATCTTTTCTCGAACCTCAAATACGGTTGGAAGTGGCCTTCCCAAGACAATGGCCTTGTGAGCCGACAGCCAGTGGCTCGCTGTTGTGGGAGGTGGAGGTAATGGCGAAATCACGATGTGGGATCCGAAGGCAATCAGAAACGACAACAAGAATGAGATTCGGAAACAAATACGTACCATGGCATTCTCTGTAGATGGCCAGAGGCTCGCCCGGGGTTCTGAAGATGGTATTATCGAGTTCGAATACATGTCGCGTCCAGGCAATAGCGTACTTACCCTCGAGGGTCATGATTCCGCTGTATACGGGATAGTCTTTTCCCCACCTGGAAACATGCTTGCAACCCAGTGCGCGTCTTTCATCAAGATATGGAACGTCAAAGCGGCTGGTGAATGCGTACACACATTTAAGGCTGGCCCGATAGACGTTCGATTCATTGCGACAACTTTCTGACCCATGGCATTTTCGGCAGACGACTCTCAATTCGCATTTGGCAAAACTGATGGTGGATTTCTTATGACTGAACAAAGCCGCTTGATACCTGAACACTGGCCATCCAGCATTAATGTTCAAGGCGGTGGTAGCCAGGATGATGAGAATGATGAAACTAAGGGTGGACTAGAGGTAGTACCTTTTGTTACCCAAGGTTATGGAATTGGGTCGAGTGGAGCTTGGCTAGCCAAAGATGGCGAGGAATTCGTCTGGTTGCCCCCTGAGTATAGGTCGAGCTCTAAGTCTGAGAGAAATGTGCTTGTTACTGATTCAGTTATTGCAATTCGCAATAGCTCTAACCACCTGTTCATGTTTGGCTTTGATGCTTGATAAATTTGGTACTTGTCTATACACATGTTTGGGTCAGTCTGCCTAAGCTAGTGATAAGATTTACAGCAGATTACGAATCTGGATAACTTTCACACACAATGCATATTATTTGTCCTAAGCATCAATAGGCTTTGGGTTGAGTGGTTTGCTGCGTCTACAACAGTTTGGAGGCGTGCAAACTACTGGTTCTAAACAGTGCTGCGTAGGTGATTTATCTACTACTTTAATCTGTACCCCTTCAAAGACATTGCCTCGTTTCTTCAAAATGCAAACCAGACCAACTTATAAATTTCTTAGAAAGCCATTGTATTTGAATAACTTGATAATATTCAAACAATTCAGAGGCTGGCTTAGGGAATTGACTTTCATGTTCCAACTCCAAGGTAAAGTCAGTCCACGGTGGTTGTGTCTCTCCACCATGCCATTGATGGACTCGTTGACTCACTCAAGCCAAATGCTCCGCTGCAACTTTCTCATTGGCAATATGAACCTTCCCATCCGGGGGTGCCTCGGTCAGCCCAATCTCCGATGCAATCTCCATCAGCCTCGCTTTCTCTTCATAAGCAGCTGTATCACCAAACAAAGCATCCATCTCCTCTAGACTCTTGCCCCGAGTCTCTGGAACAAAAAAGTATGTGAAGAAGAACGCGAGGAGACAAAAAGCCGCAAAGAAGATGTAGGTGCCCCAGCCGATTGTACTCAGCATGTCAGGTGTCACCAGGCCGATGATGAAGTTGCACATCCACGTTGTGCTGGTGGTTATGGCCATGGCCTTGGATCGAATACCGAGGTTAAATATCTCAGCGGGCAAGACCCAGCCAATAGGCGCGAAGGAGAATGAGAAGTTAATGTCGTAGATGTAGATAAAAGCAATACCTGCCCAACCAGCTGATCTGTGTGAGGCGAGCGATTCGCCATACCCTCCGATGATGCCCCCGACAATAACGAGTGAGATAAAAGTACCAGCGGCACCACACATTAGCAGAGGTCGACGGCCGATTTTATCGATCAGAAAAAGAGCAGGTAGTGTCGAAAGCGTATTGACGATTCCATACACGCCAGTTGCTAATAGGCCTGAGGTACCACCAGAGAGGCCTAGTTGGGCAAACATGGTTGGCGCATAGTAGATGATGGCATTACAACCCATGAATTGCTGGAAGAACATGATACAGCAACCGATGGCTAGTCGTCGGAATGAGGCCCAAGTAGATACAAGAGCACCATGCTGGGCGATAAACAGGGAGATACCCTTCTTGCCCGGGAACTTGTCTCTGTTCACAGCATCGTCGAAGAGGACCTCTGCCTTGATGGCTAAGTATTCATCTCGAAGAGAATGTGTGTCGGGATGGACCCGACGAAGTTGGGCCAAAGCCTTCAAAGCCCTGTCTTCCTTGCGGCGCATCAGGTAGAAGCGGGGGGACTCTGGAAAAAACAGCATGCCGATTCCAAGAACGAGCGCAGGGAATATTTGGATGGCAAATGGGACTCTCCACGCAGCTTCAGACTGACCAGTGCATCCTGCCGGGCCAACGTCATGCCTGGGATCAAAGGTAGGGTTATCCGAAGAGCCACCAGAATAGGGAATGTTAGGTGCACATCGATGGCCGCCAATATACTGTGTCCCGTATTCGAGCCAGTAGCTTACCAAAATTCCCAAGGTGATACTGAGTTGCTGCAGAACGACTAGAGTGCCACGGATGCCAGCCGTAGAAACTTCAGACACGTACATAGGCACAGTCATAGTTAACATTCCAACAGCAAAACCAGCCACGGCACGACCTATCAGGTATATTAGTAAAAGGGTGCGATTTCTAAGTGTATAGGCTTACCAGCAAATAGCATTGGAATATTATAAGCACCAGCCTGGAACGCAGAACCAATTGTAAAGACAACAACGGCCAGTAGCATAGAGCCCTTGCGGCCCAGAAAGTCGGCAATAGGTCCGTTGACTAAAGAGCCGAACCATGCACAGAGGAGCAGCGTCGAAACGAACCAGCCCTTGAAACTGCTGTCAAGATAGATTCTCGGGAAACGACTGGCGAATGACTCCATGGTCAACACACCCGATACAACACCTTAACTAGCAATCAGTTTTCATAGTGCACCATGTTGAAATTGCCTTGAATACGAACCTTGATCATAGCCAAATAAAAAGCCACCCAAACTGGCAAACTAGTTTTCACAATCAATGAGACTTTAATGTCCTATAGGCGGGGAAATGGATGATTTCCATACAAGCGACAGTCCGAAAATGTATGGGTTTTCGAGGAGAAGGTGCCAAACGCCTTTGTGGGGCGTACCAATGACTGTTTCGTCTGCCATCCTGGAAGCTACAATTGAGTCAGCGGTTGAAAGTAGGGCCTTCCAAGCGGACAGAAAATACGAGAATATCCTGGATGACCTGGGGTATTTAACTGTTGATTGTGGAGGATCAACATTACAGCTCCATTTGCCTAGTGGACCTCAACCGTAGAAGGACCAACCGCGAGTCATGTTAAGTTGCAATTTGGCGCAGTGATGTTGTGTCGGGACTAAAGTTTTAAACCAAAAGAAACAAAGATCGTCCACTCCGAGAACCGGACCGGACTGCTTTCCGATCAGAATAAATCTCTACGAAGGCCATGAGAATATCTTTGGGTGATGAACTGCAATACAATATTGATGGTTTTGGTGCGATTTCTAAAGTCTAGCACCTCTCTCGCTATAAGAAGAGCTAAAAAGATACACAACATAGGGCACAATTTATTGACGGCCAAGAATGTCGGGGACTAAGGTGTAAGGCTAGGCCAATACGCTGATCATACAGTGTAGTGATGACTAACGGTAAGGCAGCCTTGCTTTCCAAAGTCTCGTGATGTATTTTCCTCTAATTAATTTTCATTACTTACACCATTTAATATAGTTTGACTATACAGGTACGGCCAATATGGAATATTTTGCGGAAAAGGAAAATATACAGCATCAACGTATCTAGATTATGCAACATGGCACAAATACTAGACGGCAATGCGGCAGGCATTATGTTCTGCATCAGCGGACTTCCCTATGCAGGAGAGACGTACCTGCTGCCAATTACCACGCGCCGCGGTGTGCGAGTCAAGATCAGAACCAGTGTCACAAGACTCGGCATGTTGAAGAGAGAAGGAAATGTTCCTGGTGCCCCGACCCACATCCTAGGATACTACCTCGAATCATGAGTACTGATACACATCGGAAATAAAGGCCGGGAAAATGTGCCGGGTATATAACCACCAATTGTAATTTGTCTCTGGCAAAGAGGTATTTCTTGAAGTGGAAGCATCTCAGGGATCGACGTCTAGGTATGCTGGTCACGCAGAGATACAAGGTACGTAAGTAAAACCCTCCTGATGATAGTTTCCTGCATTGAATTCTGCGACAAGGGTGAATGACAACCATTTGAGCGCTCATGTGGAAGGCCTTAATAGCAGCCAGCTGGTTTAACTTTCAACAAAAGAACTTGAATTACGAGACGAAAACACAGTAGCAAAGGGTCCTTGCTAACTCAGACCAGGGAGATGGCTACATATAAATATGTAGTGTCTGCCTTTATCATCTCCAACAGTCCAAATCACTTTTGCTCCATCATAGAAGCTCACTACCATTGTCGAAATCAGTCACCATCTTGATCAGATCAGATAAGAAAGACATTTTTACACTTTGCAATCTTTGAGTCCAACATGAAGGTCTCCAGCGAGCTACGGGCTAGTCTCCTTGGAGTACTTATACAACATTCTGCCCATTCATGGGCGCTCTCCGGAGAGGCGAAAGCCATGGTGGAAGACTCAACTGCGTGGATGGACAAGTTCTATGACCCCAAGATCTCACAGCTATACGACCTCGGATCTAGTGCGGCAATGAACCATGAGACACTGGCCTCTACGTGGTATGCTGTTGGACTTCTAGCACGAAATGGCGACGGTGATATCTCAAAGGCTGAGGATATCATCAAATATGTTATAAAGGATCAGCATGACAACCCTAAAGACTTGTGGTATGGCGACTATACGCGAGAACCGGAAGAGCCAACCGTTGGGACGTCATGGTACCCTGCTCGTATGTACAATTCATGGGACCCCAACTGGCGAGGCTTCGTCGGTCTCAGCTTTATCACCATATACGAAGAGTTCGGGGATCTGTTGTCTGACGATTTGAAGGGGCTTATGCTTGAGAGTCTACACAACTGCAGCATCGGCGACTCATATCGCGTGGGCGGCGTTAATGGGGACAATCTCTATCCATCTTACAGTAACCCTGCAATCATGCGTGCAATTGGCACAAGCTGGACCGGTCACCAAATAGGTGACGACAATATGACACAGGCTGGAGAGGATTATGCGAAGGAAATCATCGACCTTTTTGACTTGCACAATACACTTTCTGAGTTCAACTCGGCTACCTACACTGGTATTTCACTATTTGGTCTTACACTATGGTGTAGGTATGGCCATGAGGATAGCATTCTATCCCAACGAGGTCCGGATCTTCTGCGCGGTGTCTGGAATTACACATCGCAACTCTGGAATCCCAAGATGCGGAACCTCGCTGGTCCATGGGACCGTTCCTACTCGTTCGACATGACCAAGTCTCTCGGCATCCTATCTCACTTTCTCGCACCCATTATCGGGAGAAAGGAGGCGGGCGTATGGCAGTATCCAGAGGTCATGAGCCATGCCCGTGATTGGGCTTGGGCACCTCTTATTGCCGTCCACTCAGAATTCCACAACTCTTTGCTTTCAGATGATGTGAAAGACTCACTGAAAGCAATTAGTGAAGAGAGAACATACGTCGGGAAGGCCTACTATCCACCCTACGATCTCGATACCCGCAATATTACAACGTGGCTCAGCGGCTCGCTGATGATCGGAGCTCAGTCGTACCGAACCAAAAGCGCAAACGGGCCCTCGAATAACAAGGCCCAGTTCCACCCCGCTGTCGCACATTGGGCTTATGGAAATGATACCATTGGGTGGCTTAGTGTACGTTAGCACGGATTCAGAATTTAATGCTGCAGATTCACTGACAAAGAACACAGCTCCGTCCCACCGAGGCTCATTCCCTCATGGAAGTCTCGCCAAAGAAGTTGAAGGTGACCTACCCGGAGGGTACCACCAGTTCTGTATTCACATTTGTGGTCTCTCCTTCACTTGCGAAGAGGGATGTCCAGTCGTGGTCTGACATTCAGGGTATCTCAATTTCCGTCTCTGGGAACGTAAACCCTGAGCCGAAGATCACATTTGCTGGCCGGTATGGTGGTTCAGGAAGTCCTATCTACGACCAGAATCATTGGACTTTTGTGCATACGATGCCTGCCGTGTTTGAGGGCGATCCTGAGATTATCATTGAGTTTGGATCAGATACTGCCGTGGATAATACTCTCATCAAGCAGGATAGGGGTGAGAATCTATGATTCTATCTATTAGGGCAATTATGATGGTGGTGATCTCAGTGGTAGTAGGGTTAGAGGTTATTGACCGCAACGTTTTCAATTCTATTATAGATGTAGTTCAGATATCACAATGTACGAAGATGTAGAAGTGTGAAAGTTTATTGAAAAGTGATAATGGAGAGCTTTGTAGAGCTCGTTTCAAGACAAGCAGGAATTTAGAGCATCCTATACAAGCCACCAACTTCATAACCAAAATTACAGGAACGAGCTTTGCAATGGCCTCCAGCATTGAACACGATGAGACATCGAGTGCAGACATCCTTCATCGAGTCAGTCATACATACTACCACCGAAATGGCATAGAAAGCATCAGAGGCGACATTACCGAGCTTCTGGACCTATGTAACTGGCAAAAGAAGGAAAAGTCGCTTCGAAGGCCAAGACAAGCAAGCCTCGCTTTTCAAATAGCATCCGGAATTCGATGCCTCTATTATACAACGTAACGCCATGAATATCCTGGTTAATAGAAACTCTACACCGCCGGATAGGTTTGGTAGTCAATAGATGTAGTAGCACAACAGTTTGATGATACTATTGAGGCTAAAATTGTTTCGTCTTCGGAAATGACCCACCCTCGGATAGAAACTGCAACCTTCCCTTAGGAATACGACGAACGTGGCACCGCTTAAGAGATGAGAAAATGATCGTCGTCACTTTAAGCTACTAGGGACTAACTCTAAGGCTGATCATCTTCTCCATCCTAACCTTGGGTCTTGGGTTTTCTACCTATCCCCTGAACTTTCAATAATACACCGCTGTAGAGGATCGGCAGTATAGTATTGACTAGCACCTCGGTTCGACGATAACGTCAAAGCTGAGATTACTATGTTCTCGCAATTGACCCACCTCAGGTGGAAAAGGCGAAATGTGACCCTGCTGGACAGTGATCGCGGGTGTATATAAGAAGCTTGATAACTCCTCCAATACCAACCAATACAATTCACCATCATTCCCTCGATCTAGACTCTACAGACAAAGCCAGATTCACTTTCCATATCTCCCAACTTATCCCTCTTCCAACAACATCGCCACTATGAAGACCACCATTTTCACATCCACCGCCGCCGCTGTCCTCAGCTTCGCCTCCGGTACCCTAGCCAACCACTGTAGCTGGGATTTCTACGAAGGACCCCTCGCCAAGAGGTGGCTCGTTATTGGCTCTGGTGTGGATGACATCCCCGGTAAATGCGGCGGCTTCTGGGACAATATGAACAACAAGAACTTCCACGGCGCCTGCGTACTCTCCACTACCAACTGCGGCGAGGACAAGAATGGAGACATGGTTATCAACTTCACATCGGGTTCCGGTTGCAACAGCGGCCACGTCGAATCGGCGTGGTGGGAGGCCACCAGGAACAAGTTCGGCGCTATCAAGTGCGGTATTGCAAAGTAATCAGCACCAATATCAGGCCATCTAGGCAGACGAAAAAGACCTCTAGCTAGCTTAGAGGTTCACTACGCCATCGAGGTCGGATATTCGGCCCTGCCTACCCGCGACAAGTTTTCAATCACTCAACGACGACAACAAGACTAGACTCAGCAACCAACGAGATGATTTCGACCACACCGCGTTTTGTGGTTCCTCTCTTTCCCTACCTTCCATTTGGACTTTAGATGGACTACCACGTAATTTATTATATGCACTTATTAAAACAACGATTGACGTATATCCCCTTGATTCACATGTATTACCATCAGTTGTACTGTGATGACGATGACTGTTTGTTTAAAGACCTTGCCATACGTTTCGAATAACCTCATTATAAATGTTCTCGAAGAGCTCATCGAAGAGAACAGGCCCCTCAGTGCCTAGGCTCAATATGTCGTCCTCGCCACCCTGCCCACATTCTATATAGTTTAATCCCGAAACATACTGACAGTATCTTGGCGGTATGGTGGGTAGTATATAGAGTTCAGCCGATCATCAATTGTTTCTCTTCGCCACGGTTTTACAGCCGTCAGTACCATGCAACCAGTCTAACCACGGCATGCCTCCAAAATGAACATTGAACCTCTCATGATGTCGATCATGACGATACGCTGCACCTCCAAAGAAATCATAGCCGCTATGGACGGTCGCCGTCTCAATTAATTGCCAGGAAACAAAAGCCCACATGGTCAGTATATGGGTTTGCAGCACTATAGGTGGAAGAATTATGGGAATCGTGTTTGCAACAATGTGCTCGATCGGATGAGCGTACTGCGAGGCGAACGACACGGGTGCGGTGAATTTGTGGTGAATCTTGTGGATACGTCGGTACAGATAAGGTAAATGGAGCAGCCGGTGGGAGTAGTAGAATAGAATCTCCCTTGCAATAAGGCAGATCGTGAAATGGACAATGAAATCCTTTGTAGATGGCAACGATGCTGTGATCTGGAAGGCGGAAGGTCTGGTTGAGAGGATAGCCGGAATAACCTGAAGTCCGAGGACAATCATCTGGTTTCTGGCAGAAATAACGACCGCATCAAAGATTTCAGAAGGTGTGGGCTGCTTTGGAGCAGGTTGGATCTTGTGTTTTGCAGCAAAGCGAGGCGCCAGCCGATCAAGCAAGATAAAGCCGGTAGAAGGGATCCACCAGAAGACAACCTGGATAGCAAGAGATCCAACGACTTCAACCGTGAACGGGTCATAGTGAGTTACGGCTTGAGCCCAAAGTTGAGACATGGTGAAATGGCAATGATGTAAGGGTCAAGTGGAGTTATCACAAGATACCGAGCAGATTTATTCCAAAACTGACTGGATGTTAGGAGGATCTCCATTCCATGGGTTCTCACCCCGCAAATTCGCAGTGCTAAGACTAACATGGAAAGATTCTGGAAGAGTTTCTTTCAGCTTGCCCTTTTTGAGTCAGGGCTAGTTGCTAAAGCTTAGGCCATGCCGAGGTTCAATCACCAGTGTGCAAAACCTTGAGTCGCAGCCTTTAGGCTATAGGAATGTTTGTGTTCCATCTCCCATGATCCTATATAATCGAGACGAGCTGATATCCAATTTATTCGTAGGCAAGGAGGGGTTTTGTTTGTGAAATGAAAGACCTGCACCGCATGGTTGTTAGCAAAATGTATGAGAACTAAAAATAACAAATGTGTAGCAGCTGGGTTTATCTAGATGGATTTACTATTGATGGTAGATGGATTTGAGGTTTCCTGACATGTGATCTAGATAAAAAAAGACGTTGACACCTACTATCGAGACTGCATTGTATTATTCGCAACTATGGCGTTCCAGTAGGTACGAGAAACACAGGCTTTGAAGTTCTGCAATACGAAAACAAAGGAAGCCTTAAGTGTGATACTCCGACAGTGTCCTAGTCACAGCTGCCTTCGTCCCCTTATTCCGTCATTGTCACTATCTTTAGAAGAGCTAATTAGGGCTCAGCTGTCAAAATGCAATTAAATCATTCCTCGCCACTCCAACAGCTGCCACTAACTACTTGACGTGTCCTCGGATATTGCGGCCGGTAATTATGTGCCGCGTCAGGTCTCGGCACCAAGTCCCGTTTTAGCTCGAACTCTCTTGGCAGTGAGCCAAGAACGAGCTACATTATTTCCGTACTGCCAAGAGGGTCCATCCCAAGTACCTGAATCTCCATAAATCAGTCAAATTTTGTAAGAGTGCGTCAGCATATGTCCATAATCAAGGCACAAAAGTCTTGGTGCTGGGCCCAGACTCTTAAAAAGTGCGAGCAGGGAGAGATATGCACCAACTTTAGGGATGACGTTGTTGACATTCGCGGGGTATCATATAGTTTGCATTGAGTCTTTCGCATTGAATTGAACTTGCATTTACTTATTTCGCGATATTGACATTGTCATTGATAGTACTTCACCCTGGTTTCACGTCTCTTTTCTTAGCAATGGTTTCCCAGCATGTTTACGATTTGTGTCACGCAACTGAGACTGTAAGCTCTGTCCTGGCAAAAGATCCAAGTCAATCACCTGGAGACATCGTCAAAAAGCTGTATGGCCACCACGAACATGGCCTGCACCACAGCGGACCAACTCGAAAGCATACACCACCGGCCTCTCCCACAAATGAAGCCATCGATGCTGTCGAGAAAGCCAGTCAATGCGGACACTGGGGCTCTACAATACCTAGTCAACTATTCCTGAAAGCTTTCGGCGACGCTCTGCAATGTCTCGATAAGGACCCAATAGCTGGAGTCGTGTCTCCACCTCTAATGGGTTCTCATGGCACCATGCCTCTCACAGTCATCGCGCCCTTGGCAGATGTAATGCGACACACAGCGAATCTCATTGTGCGCGCTCAAAGAGAAGTTTTCCTCATCACTTGTTCGTGGGCTCCATCCGTAGCGCAAAGATTAATTAGAGGCGCATTGCTCGAACTTTCGAGACGCGCTGGCCAACGAGGAGAGAGGGTTATAGTCAAGGTCATGTACGACAAAGCGAGTCCCGCAAACGCCATGAATCCACATCAGAATGTTAAACCCAAGTCTTATACAGCCAAGTCGGTGGACCTTCCGTCACCAGAGGAAATACCTAACATCGATATGGAGGTGGTCAGTCTACACAGGTTCGTCTTGGGAACATTGCACGCGAAGTTCTGCGTAGTCGATCGGAGAGTCGCAGCTGTCATGAGCAATAACACCGAGGACAATGATAATCTCGAGATGATGATTCACGTCGAAGGACCAATCGTCGACAGCATATACGACACGGCTTTGATTACTTGGCAAAACGGGCTTCATCCACAACTCCCCTCGTGCGACTCTCCCCCTGCGTCTGAAAGTGGTGTACCATCGCCTGTTCAAAGACCTGGTTATTCGGACGATACTGCTACTCAAGAACGAGTTGGATTTGTCATAGGAACGGACAGCGAGGAAACAACTCGAGAACATACGCCAGAGGATCCGCATTTCGATGATGACATTGCAGGCGAAGTCAAACGCATGCAGGCCAGTTACTGCGAGAAAGAGGGAGAAACGCGTCTCCAGGCTGCTAATCGCAAACTAAACGTTGCCGCGCCCAGTCCAGTTGAGCCCACAGGTCCTGAGATCCAGGCTGGTGAAGAAATGACGCCTTACATCCTCTCCAGCAACGATACCAGGCTAGTTCCCATGGCGCTCGTATCACGCCCCCCTTACGGTGCGATTGACTCGAAGAGCGTCCATGTCCCCCAGAATGAGGCCTGGCTATCTCTCATTCGAAATGCACAACGCAACATATTTATCCAAACACCAGATCTCAATGCTAGTCCCTTGATTCCTGCGATTATTGATGCAGTCAAGAGGGGAGTGGAAGTTACTTACTATGTATGTTTTGGGTATAATGATCCTGGGGAGATGATTCCTGGGCAGGGAGGAACGAACGATCAGATTTCACAAGCACTCGTCGCTTCACTTCCAGAAGGCAGCAGTGAGCGTGAGCTACTACATATATACAACTATGTGGGCAAAGACCAGGACCATCCCATCCATCAATCCTTAAAGTCGCGGTCTTGTCACATCAAACTGTTGATCGTTGATGAAAGTGTTGGAATACAAGGAAGTGGTAACCAAGATACGCAATCTTGGTTTCATAGTCAGGAAATCAACGTGATGGTAGACAGCGCGGAAATATGTCAGAGATGGAGAGAGGGTATTGACAGGAATCAGAATACGAAGAAGTTTGGCAAGGTTGCAAAGGATGGAATCTGGAGGGATAGTAGTGGGAAACCTGGTAAGGGATATATGGGTAATCCAGGAACTGTGATGGGGTTAGTCAAAGGTGCCGTGGGAATGATCTCAAAATGGAAAGGTCCAGGAGGATTTTAGGAGGCTAGGGCAGCAGTTGCCGAGTTACAATATATTATGCTCCTCGCATTGAGGCTTGCTGGTGTTTTGTAAGGCCAACATCAGGCAACATTATCTAGCTATTTCTTCAGGCTAGCCCCATGTCTCTCCATGCCTCTTCGCATCTCAGCTGTGCGCCCAAGTAGCGGGGAATATCTCCCATTTGACAGTTGTTCCAATAATTCCGCAACGTCTTGCAGTGATCTGAAGAACTTGCCCACATACTAGCCAAGTAAGCAGGTGTAGCCATATGGACATAGAGCGTGGACTTTGGGCGACCAGAGTCAATGATTTGACAAATTCTATCCACGGCAAATGTTAATGTAGTCCCAGAGGGTTCACAAGGTGGCGTTTCGTCAGTTCCTGGGATCCTCCATGAAAGCACAGCAATGACTGCTGCGCATCTGTATGTATCCATGCACTTTCCACGCTCAGTTGTGTCCATACCGAGTTTGAGAAGTTGAGCCATAGCTCGAGTGAGCATCTCACTGAGATTGTCTGACTTTTCTCCTTTTGCGAGGGACACAAAGAGCCAGAAGGTTTCAGTTGGGCACCCAACCATGTCAAGGAAGTCCTTCGTGAGAGCGTTGCGATGCCAATCGTCAAAGATGAGACCCTCCTGATCTGAAACAGCTCTGCTGGTAGATTGCCTGACAACCGCACCAATAGTGTCCCACCAGCCGAAGTATGCAACGATTTCTTCAAATCCGACAAACGTGTTTGACAGTTGCTGGAATCCCTCTCTGTCTCGACAGTGACAATCGAGAAGGGATCGTGCACCACGGAGATGGCAGTCCCACTCGCCAAAGACTCCATCCATGATAACCTCGAAAAAGGCAAAGACAGCGATCCCGAGAAAAGCAGCCGGATCGGCGGTGTTCAGAGCTTGACTGAGGCTCTTGAGTGCTTCAAGGCGATGATACACCAACATGTTCTCGTTTTCTGCTTCCTGGGGAAAGATGGGTTCAGCTGTGGAGAAGGCCAAGGTTGATGGATGTGAAGTTGTATTTAGCTCTGATCTCCTGCGTCTTCTAATCCTTGCTTGTAGAAAGTTGTCTACTTGGTCAATAAGCCTCAATCCCTGGTCTGATGATCGTGTTTGGAAATTGTTTGTGTTATCGCCAGATGCCAAGCTTGCCACTCTTAGGCTGTGTCCAAAGGCGAGAAGATGTTCCACGATGTGAGGCTGATCTGCAGCCAATGAGTTCTGGGTGAAGTCATCGCCATCATTCACAAATATCGCCCTCGTGTCGCGCCACTCGGCTGATGATTTTCTATTCGCTTCATCGGATACATCACGCTTTGGCTCAATCTGTTGCTCGACTGGAGATGACAAGGACAGTCTGGAGACTGGTGTCTCGACGGGATTCACCGCCCAAACAATTCTCTGGGGGTAGCCCCCACAAGCCAGACCAGATTCAACACATGGAAGGCACTGAGGTCTGTTGAGATCACACTTGACTCCCCGAACCTTGCAGGTCCGACAGTCCCGATCTCGGCGTATACCTCGTGGCTTGCCCCGCGGAACATTAGGTTTCGACCTCGGCATCAGTGAAAGATATTAAAATTGAGATTGTGAGTTGGAAGAATTAGATTCCCTTCCTCTTTCGTATGGTTATGGAGCAGGAAAAGAGATAAGATGCGGCATGTTGGCATGCTACTTATCGGAATGACGAACGGGCAAGATGGACGGCTATCATAGTAATAACGTAAGGGCAGATTTGATCCCCTTCCCTTTTGGGAATAGTAAGGATCGGGCAACTTTGAGATTTTTCCCGCATTCTCTATTAGGCATAACCTTATCGCTGATGATAGGAGATGATAGGCGGAAACGACTATAGTATCTACAGCAAATACACACGGGTCACTACCCTAGACCAAAATCCTGAAGCAAATTAACAGACAGAACAGATGAATAAACGATGTTTCATACAATTTGGGGACTTTATCATTCTTAGATTGAAGTTACTATTGGATGTATACCGCTGGGAAGGAATTTGAGTTATAACACCCGTCAAATCGCGTGTATTTAATGTTTGCTGCTTCAAATGCGAAAACTCCGCAAACACGACAGGACGCCAATAACACAAATTCCTTCAAACCCAGCGCGACGAAAAATGATTGGCTAGCAATACGATCAAGCAATTTACGTCATATTTCAAATCTGTTACAGAGTACTTCCAATCGCACATGATGAGCCCCTGTGTACGTGTACTCCTTATCCCTGGATGGCCACCCCTTGACGCGCTTTCTCTCCATCTTTGCCGTTGACCTCAAAACGCGTCAATGATGTCCATCAATTGTCAACGTAGCAGTCTTGGTGATCAAGAACTCATCAATCGCGACATCCTTTCCGCTTTCCTTGCCATGTCCACTATCTTTGATGCCGCCAAACGGCGCTTCGGCAGATGAGCTGTTACCCGCGTTCTGCACCAAGTCAGCTTCATCAAATCCAACGCGTAATTTCAGAAAGGGAGTGACTTACTAGACCAATCATCCCCGCATCCAAATTTTCGAACAATCGCCATAGCCTGTCGACATTCTTCGTGAACACGTAACTTGCCAACCCCAGAGGCGTGTCGTTTGCCCTCTGCACAACCTCGTCCTCACTCTCAAATCGGTAAAATCCGAGAACAGGCGCGAATATTTCTTCGTGCGTCATGAGCATGTCGTCTTCCATTTCCGTCAATATCGTGGGCGACATGAAGTAACCCTCTCCTTCTTCTCTTTTTCCAGTACCGAGGACAGCTT
Source organism: Fusarium nodosum (assembly GCA_014898975.1). Taxonomy (NCBI): domain Eukaryota; kingdom Fungi; phylum Ascomycota; class Sordariomycetes; order Hypocreales; family Nectriaceae; genus Fusarium; species Fusarium nodosum. The sequence goes on along the minus strand of JAAVUE010000095.1, from coordinate 60,455 downwards.
TTGCGCCTTTGCTGATGGCGTCTTGGTACAGTTCTTCTGCCTTGTCGAGGCCCCGTGGAGTTGTCAACGCGCCCATGGTGCTGCCCTCCTCCATACCATGTCCCAATTTCAATTTGCGAGTTTCTTGTATAACTTTTTCGACAAAACTGTCGTAGATGTTGCTATGCACGAAAACTCTGTTCGAGGTGATGCATGCCTGTCCAGCGTGTCGCCATTTGAGAGGCATGAGCTGAGATACAGCTTGGTCAATATCTGCGTCATCAAACACGATGAATGGGCAGTTACCCCCCAATTCGAAGGTTGTCTTCTTAAGGTTTGGCGCACACAAACTGGCGATGATCTTTCCAACCCTCGTGCTGCCTGTGAAGCTCACCTTCTTGACCCGCGCATCCAAGCACAGAGCCTCGGCCACTGTTGGTGTGTTCTCCAGTGACGTTGTCACCACGTTCAGTGCTCCCGGAGGGAATCCGGCTTTCAGAGCGAGGTGTGCAACTGAGACACATGTCAAAGGCGTCTCAGGTGAAGGCTTGACAACCATGGTGCATCCTGCAGCCAAAGCAGCAGCAGCCTTACGTAGTGCGAGGGCAATTGGGAAATTCCACGGGACAAGGGCAGCTGCAACACCAATAGGCTGTTTGATGGTCATCGCACGCCGACCAGGGATAGCACAGGCAAGTGAAGTACCATGAGCCCGGTCAGCTTCTCCAGAGAACCACCAAACAAATGTAAGGGCATAGTCAATTTCGCCGCGCGCTTCGACGAGTGTTTTGCCCGTCTCATGGACGAGGATACGTGCTAGATCTTCGCGTGCGGCAAGAATGAGGTTATGCCATCTCATAAGAGTCTGTGCTCTGAAGCGTGGTGTTGTCTTTGAGTAAGTCTTGAAGGTTTCATGTGAGGATGCGACGGCGGAATCAACATCTGAAGGCGTGCAGTCTGGGCATACTGCCCACGATTTTCCGGATCCTGGATCAACAACGTTGAAGGTTTTACCTTCTTTGGCGGATACGAAGTCCCCATTGATCAAAGAAGTGCAGTGGAAGAGAGACTCGTCCGCGAGTTGGAATGGGCGTTGAAGAAGATTGGCCATTGTATTATCGAATGATATGTTGAGCTGGCCCTAGCAGGTGTCTTGACCGATAATATGAGATATTAGAAGTCGTTGTCCAAATATTGTATCCTGGCTGTCACGATAAAGACATGTTACACGCTCGTCAGCTGCTGTCAGCCAACAGCTTTCCTGAGGTACAAGCCAACCAATTACAGAAATCATCAGCCTGTCACAGGAACCATCCCCCCCGCATTGAGGCGACTGGAGTGTTCCGCATCATTTTAGATTCCTTTCCTAAAGGGATCTAGCTAGATGGATCCATGGCATCTAAATCCGGGACCGGACTCTAATAATGGGAACGCAAATGGTAGCTATGTACTGTAATCGCACTGGTGTGGCTATAGAACTTGGATGTGAAAAGACTCCCCATAGGAAGGTATCAAATGGGATTTGAAGTTGGATGAACACAACTGCATTTTATTATGTTCAAAGTCGTGCAAAACTAGATGATGGAAATTATGCCACACGTTTCATCGTAATTTATCCATGAAAAGCACAAAGCTGTAATCCCCCTAGACAATTCTGTCAAACCCAAGTAGCCTTCCTACACGCATCGGCCTCCATCAACCTAGATAGCCGAGTTAGTCTGGCAGTCAAATCATCACACAATACTCTCACCTCTAAATCAACACCAGTTATGAATGCAGCCTCATCACTAGCTAAATAACAGCAAGCATTGGCAATGTCGCTTGGCGTGGAAGGCCTGCCAAGGGGAATAGTAGAAACAAAGCCTGCCCTGTTCTCCTCAGTATCTGGCTTTCCGATGAAAAGATGTGTCCTGCGCATATCGATTAGAAAGCATGTTCCCAACAAGTCCGAGATAGAAAAACTTGCATGCCGGTGCTTCCAACAACAGGAGAGACAGAATTGAACCGAATCTTTCTGGGTCCATACTCAACAGCCATCGTCTTGGTGGCGTTGATAACAGCCGCTTTGGACGCATTGTACCATGTCAGCTCTGGCCTCGGCCTGATTCCAGCCGTCGAAGCAACCTGAATAAAACACCCAGGCCGGTTACCATCAAGGAAATAGGGCAAAAGGACATTGGTTGAGTGGTAAACGCTCTTGACGTTGACATTCATGACGAGGTCAAAGTCTTTGACAATTACCTGCTCAGTGGGCTTCTTAGCATATGCAGCACCGGCATTGTTAACCACAATGTCGAGCTGGTTGTACTTTTCCAAAGTAAAGTTGAGAACACGACGCCAGTCATCTGGATCTGTCGCATCGGCGCGTGAAAAGACACAGTTGAGTTCTTGAGCGACAGCTTGGCCGTGTTGGTCGTTGAGATCAGTGATGACGACGTTGGCACCTTCAGCAATGAATTTGGTAGCGATGCCTTTGCCGAAGCCTGACGCACCGCCGGTAACGATTGCCGTCTTTCCTTGAAGTCGTCCTGTCATTTTGGTGTTGGGTATGGGGAGGAGATTGAAGGGATTGAATCTTGAATGACCTTCTAGGAAAGCGAGATTTTATGCATGTCCTCTGTCGGTTTTGTTCTCCCTTCTGCCATCTTTCATGTCGCCAGAGTGGTGGTCCCCCGCATTTTGTTAATTGCACCCCTTATCCATCCATAACGGGCTGGGATGTTCAACCAACATCCGGAGCGGGGTAGAATAATCAGTCACAGGAATAACAATTTCTCTTGGCTGCATTTCAGTCCATCACAGGAACGATCCTGGCGATAACCGGAGGTGTTCTGAACTCCGAGACCGGTAGGCTGATCTTTTCTTCTAGACGCCGTATGAAGGGGAAATCCGACATCTATCGCCAACTGTTTTATTTGTCCTTCTCGACCGTGACGAGGCAACAGACGTGATCTTGCCATTTCTCATCATCACTTTCAAACCAAATAATTAGTCCCTGACCGTATTTACCATGTCGCAAACCAAGACATTCAGAATTCTCATCCTACCAGGAGATCATGTCGGCCCCGAAATCATGTACGAAGCTCTGAAAGTCCTCGACGTGATAGAAAAGAGTCGACCCGACATCCACTTCGAAAGAGACACAGACATCTGCGGCGGCTGTAGTATCGACAAGCATGGTACCCCAATCACGGAGTCCGTTCTCGAAAAAGCCATGTCCAGCGACGCCGTACTCTTTGGCAGTATCGGTGGACCAGAGTGGGCAGGAGCTGAGCCAACGCCAGAATCTGGTCTGTTACGGCTCCGTCAGCGCCTCAACGCTTTTGCCAATCTGCGTCCATGCGAGATTCTAGTTCCATCTCTCGTCAGTGCATCACCCATAAGGCCTGAGCTTGTGGCGGGGACCAAGTTCATCGTTGTGAGGGAAAACTGCGGCGGTGCGTATTTTGGAAAGAAAGAAGAGAGTGAAGACGAGGCTTCTGATCTTTGGATTTATTCGAGATCCGAGGTTGAGAGGTTGGCACGTGTAAGTGCTGCTGTCGCCAGGATCTTGCACGCGGGCAGCAGCGAAGAGGCGAACAACGGAAGCAAACCAATTGTTTGGAGCGCCGACAAGGCAAATGTTCTTGCGAGTGGAAGACTTTGGAGACGCGCGACAACGGATATCTTCAATCGAGAGCTCACGGACATTGACCTGAGGCATCAACTTGCCGATAGTCTAGCGATGTTGATGGTTCTTGACCCCAAGCGTTTCAACAATAGCGTCATTCACACCGATAATACCTTTGGCGACGTCCTTTCTGATATTTCAGGTGGTATCACAGGTACCCTTGGCGTTCTCCCTAGCGCAAGTCTTGCAGGCGTTCCTGGCGAAGGATCTTGCAAAGGGATTTACGAGCCTGTTCATGGAAGTGCACCCGACATTTCAGGCAAGAACCTTGCGAATCCCGTGGCGCAAATCTTGAGTCTGGCTATGATGCTTCGCTATTCGTTCCTGTTGGAGAAGGAAGCGGATGCCATTGAACAGGCCGTTGCAAAGGTGCTTGACACTAAAGAAACTGGTGGCTTGCAGATCAGAACAAAAGACCTTGGGGGGAATGCAATGTGCAGTGAAGTCGGAGATGCAGTTTGTAAGATTCTTGTCGACATTTTGGAAAAGTAGATGTGGAATGAATACTTAGAACGGTCTGCTATCATCATGCAGCTTCCTGTTTGATTAAATATAAATTCATGATTTATTTATGTATACTGTAAGCCTTTTTCCATCTGTCCTTAGCACTTGTTGCCATTCGATTGGGCTGAGCCAGAATTCCCAAAGTTACCACCCTGACCGAAGTTGCCTCCAAAGCTTCCACCAGCGTTGCCGTTATTACCAGCATTTCCAGCATCTGCTCCAGGGAAACCAGTGTTTCCACCAGTGTTACCGGTATTTCCACCAGCATTGCCCGCGTTTCCACCGTTGTTGCCAGCGTCTCCGCTAGCATCTCCACCGTTTCCAGCTCCTGCGTCAGTGCCATTACCAGTGTTTCCACCAGTTCCAGTACTCGAGAGCTTAGAGTTGACAAATTCCAAAGCCTCCTTGCCGTAGATATCCACGTATTGTTGGTGATGAGCAGCGTCGTTACCATTACAGCAGAAAGGATCTTGGGCATCGCAGTAGATCTGGACCTTGTCAGCGTTGGAGCAAGTGAAGCCTTCGGGCCGAGCATCGAACTGCCAATAATTAGCTTCTTGCACCATAACATTGGTCGTTGCATGACTTACACCGCCGGCGTCACAGGTTCCGACTCCGTAAGCCAGACCATGGATGAACCGGGGATTGCCCAGCATGATGACAGCCTTGACTTGTTCAACTGCGCTTGCTGATAAAGGAACGCTAGAATCAGAGATGGAAGCTCCGTTGTCTGGCCCTCCACAGATATTGTTGTCCATAATCTGACCACCCTATTACACAAGACAAATTAGTGTTGCGATTGGGATAAAGGCGTTTGGTTTCATCATACTTGAGAGTAACCGATCATAACAATCTTGGTATCAGGACACCTCTCATTGAGTCCATTGACGGCAGTGGTAACGGCCTCAGTACCTTGCTTCGCAGAAGCACCATACTCAACGTTACCACAAGACGCCTGGCCACCACACGCAGGGTAGTCAATGGCCTCTGAAGTAGCGCCTGGGTGATTAGCCTTGATCATGTCGACCAGTGCACCAGCTGAGCCGAAACCAGGTGCCACGGATGTCTCGCGGGCGCCAAAGATATGGATCTCGGGGCATGACTGGGCCTGTGCTCTTGCTGCCAGAGCGTTGGCGAGGATGAGAAGAAGGCTGGAATCGATAGAGGCACGCATTTTGTCTGTGCTGATTGATTGACTATCCTAGGAGGACCTGAGGGCGAATATATTGCTGGGTATTTATCTGAGTATTGTATCGCAGTTATAACGACATGCGCATAAATTATCCACATCGCATCACCCCATCATGACCCGTTTTCGGTTGTTTCAGAACAACTGGTGCTAGGAGATATTCATAAATAAGAGTGGATTGGTGGATAAACCGAGCTCGGTCTCGTTTGAAACAATTTGCGTTTTACGATGAGCCATAACTATGCGACGATGTAATAACCACCTGAAGCGATGTATGGTCATGATGGATCGAGGGATCAGCTGCCGACGGCCCGGAGATGGCATGTTTGGTTGTTCCAGATCAACATAGTTAAATGATGCATGTTTGAACTTTTGGGTCGGAACAATTTCCACTGTCATCATAACACTACCCACCCCAATTGACCAGCCAGCCAGTGCGGGATAAGTAAGTTCACCAGACGATTGAAGTCTTAAATAAATAATTTCTGGCCATGCATCCCAACAATCAAGACGGAATTCCAATTTGAACCAGGCATCGAAACGTGGAGATTTCCGTCATGGCATTGCTGTGTACCTGATCACATCATCTTGGGGAACAGAGCGATTTATAATCTCGGCATGATTGCCCAACAAACACAAAAGTCGTGACCTTTAACCAAACATGTTCAAAAGCCAAAGTCTATACATTCCGATGTACCTTTTCTACAGAGAGAATAACTATCAAAACTCCAATCATAACTTCGAGTCGAATTGTTCTACTACTTTCGTCTCAATATCCATCACAGAAAGGCAGTAGTCTCATACCCCTAGCCCTTCTTCATTTGGGCGAGATAGGATTCCACATCCGACTCCCTCAGACGAGTAGCCTTACCATTGACCTGCTCTCCAATGTCTGTTTGGTATCCTTTCATCTTCTCTAGGTAATCAGGGATGAAAGCACCCAGGATGCGGATAGCAAGAAGGGCAGCGTTGGTGGAGTTATTGATACCCACAGTGGCGGTGGGAACACCTCGCTTCTATGTGTCAGTTCGCTTCGACTGGAAAGGAAAAGGTATTGAAACTTACAGGCATCTGGACGATGCTGAGAAGAGAGTCCATTCCGTCGAGATGAGTAGCCTTGACGGGAACACCGATAACAGGGAGAGGGGTGTAAGCCGAAATCATGCCTGGCAAGTGAGCAGCACCTCCAGCAGCAGCGATGATTACTTTGATGCCACGGTCAGCAGCAGCAATGGCGACATCTCCCATCTTGACGGGCGTTCGGTGTGCAGAAGTAATATCAACCTCCCAAGGAACACCAAACTGAGTCAGAATGTCAAGACCAGCCTTAAGAACGGGGAGATCCGAGTCGGAACCCATGGTAACAAGAACCAATGGGTCCTTGCCCTTTGCGGTCTTGGCAGTGGCTTGCTCAGGCCTCATAGCCTTGCTCTTGGCCTCAATTCTCTCCTGGCGCATATCGGCAGCCAATTGGACAAGAGGCTGCGCAAACTCCTCGAGGTCCTTGATGCTGCCTTCCAGACCAGTGAGGGTGATGTGGCCAATCTTGCGCCCGGGCTTGGACTGCTTGCCGTAAAGATGGGGATAGACGCCGATCTTGGGGGCGAACATGGACTTGGCCTTTTTGACCAGAGGTAGATGAGATTCTGGTGAGGCGCCGCCGAGGATGTTGATCATGATGCTGGACGAAACATGAGGTTCGAGCTTTTCGGGGAGGGGTTCGTCAAGGATGGATGTAAGTTGGGCCTTGTACTGAGACCTGGGATATTTAGCTCATATCATAGAGAAAGCTGAATGCTGGGGCTGGGAGGCTCACATGTAGGGCACTGCCTCGATTGTGAGATGCCCAGAGTTGTGGGGTCGAGGAGCGATCTCATTGACGAGAATGTCGTTGTTCTCCGTAACAAACATCTCAACAGCGAAAACACCTCGTCCCCAGAGCTTCTCGACCACACTGACAGCAACCTCCTGGGCACGCTTGGACACAGCATCAGGAGTGTCGCGAGGAGGCATGTACACGCGCGAACAGACATTGTCCTCATGGACAGTCTCAACGGCGGGGTACGGCACCAGACGCTTTGTCTTACCATCGGCGTCCTCTGTGCGGATCACGATGACGGAAAGTTCGCGCTGGAATGGGACGTACTTCTCAGCATAGCATTGTAGATTTCCGAACTCGGCCACGGCGGTCTCGATGTCGTTATCGTTGGCGATCTTGATGTTTCCACGTCCATCATATGAATCCTTTCGCGACTTGAGCATGAATGGCAGACCATACTTGTTGGAAATGTCCTTGAGAGCAGCGCGCATTTCATCAATGCCCGAGACGTCCACAGCGACCTGCTCAGCAATGGGAATTCCCTGCTTACCAAGGTAATCCTTCTGCTCATACTTGTCTTGGATAAGACGCAACGTCTTCCAGGAAGGGTAGACAACAACCTTGCCCTCCTTGCTCAGCTCCTCGAGAACAGCAGTCTCGATGTGTTCGGTCTCAACACTCAGAACCTTGCAGTGGGAGGCGAGTTCCCTGATCTTGGCGGGGTCTTTGAAAGATCCGTCGACGTGGTACTTGCTGCGAGAAACTTGCTTTGCTGGGGCATCTTGAGCATCGAGGATGGCGATTTCGACTTCGAGAGGCGATGCGGCCTCGCATAGCATTCGGCCAAGTTGGCCGCCACCGAGAAGTCCGAGCTCTGGCTTTCCACTCATTTTGGCTGGGATGAGTTGAGGTATCGTGAGTTGTTGCTGGAATTTTTGCGATGAGGTCAGAGGTCAAGGGAAAATTTCTGGATCGGAGCAAATATGTGGGGCCGGGGTTAAAAGTTGGATGACTAATATGAACTCTGTTGAAAAGGCATTAATTGTGAAAGCAGCAGTAGGCGAGACAATATGGAATGCAAGATTGTATTCCTATGATAAGTAATTTTGAAGCATCAATCGATGTCATCTTTGCTTAGGGTTCATTTGTGACAGCAACTGGACGCTGGGATGGTGCCGCTTGAAACGAGACTCAGCTCCGACCAGACAGGGTCAAGCTCCGATATCGTCGTGCCCCACCTTAGTCATTCGGTTCGACGGTTCGATTCCTGCTGAACCGAAGATACTACACAAGGCAATCAAACTCCGTTGATTAAATGTCCTATACACCGGCCATATGCACGCTACAATAGGTAGCTACAGAGTGCATCAAATTTGCTATGGAGATGGAAAAAGACCTCATGGACATCAGAGCATTTTAAAATGTACTGAAATTTACAGCCGATTTATCCCAGAAAAGATTGTGTTGCCTAGAAAATAAAATACTGACAAGATAGACGCGTTTGCTTGATAACAACAAATAAAGATGAAGAACAGAATAGATATAAAATAAATAAACAAGTATCAACACCTAAATGAATTAAATGGTCAATCACACTAACTCTGTAGCATCAACCCAATTTCCATGCAATCCAGCCCTCAACCTCATGTTGAGCATGACAATACCGAGTGGTTTTGTAAAGTCCTGGGTGTCAACGATATGAAGTTCGCTTGACATCGTCCCAAAATTGCTCACGAGAACAATGATGTACCCATCACCTTCTTCTGCCTGATCAGACCTAGGAACAAATATTGGTTCTTGAACAAAATGCTTCGGTCCTGGGAAGTACACGTTGAGATGTTGAGATGCGTGATTGAAGTGTCCAATTGCATTATACGGCATATGCCCGCCCATAGCGTCTTTGATTGCCGGAAAGTCAGTACCTAGACTAGGATCCATAAGGATAAAAAAGCAGTGGCCATATTCTTTCATTGAAAATCGTTCATCGATGCGAGGGAACTCCATGTTGTGACCCGAAAGGATGGTTGGAGTTGGTAGTTCCAAAGACTCACCCCGAGGATCAAACTTGAATCGAACAAAGCTGGCGTGTAATTCTTGAGGGTGTGGGGCATTGCCTTCTGCGTCGGGCCACCAAAAGAAAACGTTCTTCTCTGAAAGTGGAAGGTCAAGGATAACCTCACCGCTCACTGTCTCGTATGCATTGGCGACGTGTCCGGGAAATGAGTTGGAATATCTGAACCACTATATGATCAACGGAATTAGCTTCAAAAGCTTTTCACTTGATACCTAGACTTCTTACCTTGATATCGCTTTCTTGAGCTCCGTATCGGGGCAGGACTCCAAGGTAAAATGGAACCTCCCCGTCCCATTGCCAATGCTCTCCTCCCTTTTGTAGTCTCTCAAGATCACATGTTAGAGGAATCATGGGAAAAAGTACCTAACTAAAAGTAAGTGACGGCACTATTAGAACATCTAAAACACATCAAGAGAAACAGCTGCATACGTACCCAGTTGTCAGTGACGGCGAAGTCGTGAATCATTCCTACGACAGGACAAACAAACCATACTGTCTGGGTAAATTTGCCTTCTGGGGAGATATTGAAGTAACAAACGTCTGGAGTGCCGTCACCCTTTGCCTCATAGCCAAAACTGATGAGTTCTTTCGTTATCGGGTCCCTCTTTGGATGAGCGGTGAAGGTCAAGCTGGGTAACTGGCCGTCGAAATCACACAGCCCTATTGTATCAAGAGTAAGGGGGTTCATCATATAGGGAGGCGCGTCTTCTTTGATAGCGAGAAGCACCTTGTTGAAATAGTAGATGTTGGTATTCGCTGTAGTGCGAACATTGAATTCGATCAAGTCGGTGAATTTGTTTCGGTACCTCCCTTTCAATTTGTTAAAATCACTCTTTGTTATTGGTTGGCAGACATATATATACTCACCTGCCAAGGCGCGCTTTGCTTCCCGTTCTTTAATAAACTTTTCAGTCCTGACGAATTTCTGTTGAAATTGGACGCTGCCATTATGGAATCGAAACGCGGAGACACTTCCATCGCCGTTGAACCACTACAATGTTTAATAAGCAGAGGAAATTTGACATACTTGATAGATGGGTTATTACGGCGTCATTGTCAATGAATGGCGGGAATTGTGGGTCTGGCATAACCCGGTAAAAGGTTCCGTCGAGTTCACGTGGAACAGCACCAATGACTTCAAGATCTGCTTGTTCACCCTCGAAGCGGCAGGGCTTCATGAAACCTGAGAATGAAGGATCATCAGGGAAAGATGTTCTGGCTTGAAAGTGACCCGCCATCATAAATGCGGTTTGATGTAGGTGGTTTTGAGACTTAATGCGAGCTGAGCGGGTTCATGAGATGGACTTGTACTCGAGACGGGAAACTATTATTTATAGGCGATTGTCTCGATTGTTTCTAGACTAGATAGTAGGCTTTAGAAAATAAGTTTTAAATTATCGGCAATACATCTCGGCAAACAGGAAAGGGTTGCTTGCTTCGTGCCCCATGGGGTACCATCGGCAACTCTCTCCGATTAGCATCTTGTTTGGCATTTAGTGCTACCGTTTCACCAAACTGGATGCACGCGCTTGTCACGCTCGTAAGCTACTGTGGACATGGCCCGCACTATTTATGGGCAATTAATATCGCCCGACCTCCCGAGCTGCTACGGAAGTTTAAATCCAAATTCGACAACGGCCGCTTAGTCAGTGCCCGACTAATAATTTCCTCATGAGTTTCCCCTAAAGTAAGAATCTTGCCGTTAGCCATAGCACTCGCTGCAACTAATTCCGGAATCAACTGCTAGATCAGAAACTAATTAATTTTAGCACATACCCAGATTAGGTAGAGTCTGGTCAGTTCCTTATTCGCTTTCTATATCGGTATAGAACATGCTATTACTGGACCGCGTTTACAGCGGCAGCCTTATCCCAGGCATGTCTCCGATGGTATATACTATGACCAGTGAATATTATGGTCGCTTTTAACTTAGTATAATGGAGCCGACGGAATAACCTCCCCAGGTTGGTGGATATACCCGATACTACCTTGCTGTATCCCCTTTGAGTAGTGCAACTCATCTCGGCGTGTTCCGCGACTTCTCTTACGGACAAAGTCTGTTTTGGAAAGAGAATATTGACAACGAATCATTAGACCCCGGGGCTTCGCACTCAGTCTTTTGCCCCGGTCACTTAACTGGCTCGGATGGTCTTCCTGTTCTGATACCTAGTTAAGTTGCCTAAACATGACAATGAAAACACGGGATATATTTCTAAATTGAACAATGACTTGAATATTGCTGTTTACCGCTGGTCTTCTTGTAAACATACTCCTTTCATTTAGCAATCCCTTTGTTGCTGTTGGCACAGTGTTGTAGAATCCAGGGATGCTCTGCAATTTGATCGAGTGGCAATCGTTTCTCAGGGTCAAGAATCAGGAGCTACCACCTGTCAATATGACGATCCTGTTATAGTGGTTAAAGAGAACATACACTTTTGATAAGATTCTTTGCCTTTGAACTTATGAAATTTGGAATCTGCATGTCTGCTCTGGCGATTCGTCGTTGTGTCCTGACTGGCGTATCTTCGAATGGTGGCACTCCAACCAGAAACTCGTAGGTCAACACCCCCAAGCTCCAAATATCGACCTTCTCGTCATAGAGCCTGCCAACATCTGTTGCACCTAGTCTGATCATCTCGGGAGGCAGGTAGTCCAGCGTGCCGCACATAGTCTCTCGCCTTCTGGAAGGTGAATGGACACTCCAGCCAAAGTCGCTCACCTTCAGCTCATCATGCATACCTACAAGAATATTCTCAGGCTTGATATCTCGATGAATGATGTTCTTTCGGTGCAGGTATCGTAGCGCTGATACGACTTGAGCGATGAATCGGGCCGCCTTTCTCTCTGTAAATCGGGTTTCTTTTTGCAGATGTTTATAAAGTTCGCCTTGAGGGGCAAATTCAAGGACGAGAAAGATTCGTTTACTATCGTGGAGATAGCTGTATAGTTGCACGATATTGGGGTGACGGAGGTTAGTCTGGATCTCGATTTCTCGGCGTACCTGACTTTCCATTCGACATTGTCGTAATTCAGTCTTGTAAAGAACTTTCAGGGCGCAGATGAAACCCGAGCTGCGCTCCCGTGCGAGACATACGCGACCAAATTTGCCCTTTCCCATCGGTCGCCCGATTTCGAACATGCCGAGGTGAAGATGTTTGTAAAGCGTAGCACTTTTCGTGGCTAGAGGACTAGATGCTCTCGCGACGGGCTTTTGAGGAGATGAAGTCGAAGGTGAGTTTGTATCTTGGTCCTTACGGGGAGCCGGTGCGACTACTCTGTTTGCGACGACAGCTCCTTTGACAGGAAGCAGACATTTCGGTTGAGCAGGTCCAGGAACGGGCTGTGATTGCGGGATCTTAGTCTGTATGTTGAGTTAAGCAAAGCTCCTTACTGGGGGATATATGGAACCATGCGCAAACCTTGGGTGAGCGTTTGCTCTGGGAATTCACTGATTTGTGATCAATGGACAGGCGACTAAAGTGCTCTTCTAACGTAGGAGAGCCGTCTGCGGCCATGGCAGGGTTAGATGCGTGCTATGAATATTCAAGAAAGCAAGACTATTGTTGTAACGAAGTCCGAGTGTGGTGACATGTGACAAAAGAGTGAATCGTAGTGATAGAAACAACGAAACAGCAAATGCGGGAACAGTAAGTAAACAAGTGGTAATAAAGTAGCTATTTATTGAACGGGTTTTATATATGATGAGCATACAGGATCACGTGCTTGTCGTGCAATTGCAACAAGACTGTACAGTAAATGCCTATTGGTATATCAAAAGTCTGAGATCCAGGCCATTGAGAGCTTGACGTGATTCTCGAGAAATGTCGAGTAAGTCCATCCAGCTATAGCATCATGCTCGTCGTTGTTACGTGAGGAGGTTTGTTATGAGAGAGAAGAAGAGAGAGAAAGAGAGGAAAGTTAAATGACTAGCAAAAGCAGGGATCGAGGAGTCCGGGGAGATTTTTAGCGCCTAATGTCAACAGCCCTGGCGGAAAGCGAATGTGCTGATTGGCATTCCGATGCTGATTAGCTCCACAGGGCCATGTAAGGGTAAATATGCAGTCAGCCTGTCAGGCGACGTGGGCGACTTTACAAAACTGGAGATATCGTTTCCTACAGCGCAGACGGGACTATCAAGTACAGACGACGTAACGATAGACAGGTCAAGATTCATGGACAACGAGTGGAATTGGAGGCTGTCGAGCACTGCCTACAGGAAATTTTGGCCCCAGATCCTGTGGCTGAAACTGTCGTCGACATTGTGACTCCTGCACAAAGCGACGACCCCATACTTTTAGCCTTTCTGAGTTTCATAAGCCCGAATCAATATAGAGACAACGAGTCTACATCGGCTATGAGCGACGTTGCATCCATCCTGGAGGACAGGGCACCTAGCCTCTTGCCCGAGCACATGAACCCATCCATTTACTTTCCCATCAGCAAAGTGCCCTTCACTCTGAACGGAAAGATCGACAGAAGAAGTCTTCGTGCAGCAGCGGAGAGATTGACTCTGCAGCAACTAACTGAACTACTTCCAGCGAAAGAAGAACGGCTGAAACCAAGAACTGATGTCGAGCGTGCGCTACAACAGGTTTGGGCTAAAGTACTTGCAGTTGAACCTGACACCATCGCCGCAAATGACAGCTTTCGTCGGCTTGGCGGGGATTCTATCAAAACTGTCATCATGGCCAGGCTGATCAATCAACAATTTAGCATCAAACTTAGTGTCCCTGACGTCTTACGACAGAGAGCTCTCTGTGACCTCGCACAAGAAATCGCACGACAACAGAATCCACTTCCTGGTCCTTCGCTGCAGGAGACGGACTTGGGAGACTTGGTAGAAGACGCTAAAGCCCTTTATAACGGCCTTCAACTCTACACGCCTGACACATTCGAGGACACGGACGAGATGCCTTCTAGAGTTTTTCTCACAGGTGCTACAGGCTACCTCGGCACCGCCATCCTCTATTGCCTCCTTCAGCGCCCAGAGATCAGCCAAATCTTTATTCTAGTACGGGCGTCTTCTACCGAACACGCCATTAACAGGATCATTAAATCCGCGACTATCTCTGGCTGGTGGCATGAAAGCTATCTATCTCGTATCCAGCCATGGCTGGGGGACTTACAACAGTCCCAGTTCGGCCTTAGTGACTACAGATGGAATCAGTTATCTGGCCATTATGATTCCACCAAGTCGATTGATGGAATTGTACACAACGGGGCGGCTGTCAATTGGTACTCAAGCTATCATGATCTCCGCGCTGCGAATGTAATTTCAAGCCAGCAGCTGCTTCAAATAGCGGCCACCAACCCCCACTTGAAACGTTACGTTCTCATATCCACGGCGCTTCAGCGAGATTTAGGCTGTGATGCTGACAGCGAAAATGCTTTTCGCAAGTTTCTCGCCGATGCAGATGGGTACGGGAAAAGCAAGTTGGTTGCCGAGCAGGTCATGCTATGGGCAAGTAGCAAGCAAGGTTTTCCGCGCCAACGTCTTGCAGTTGTCAAGCCCGGCTTTATCATCGGCAACGCAAACTCGGGAGTCGCCAACGTTGATGACTTTCTGTGGCGTGTGGTCGCCGGCTGTGTTACTATCGAGTCGTTCCCCAAAGCGCCATCCGAGGTTTTCATTCACATTGCTACTACAGATCATATTGCTATGGCAACAACTACCTGTTTGCATGCCAAATCTGACCAGAACCCTATAAAACGAAAGGTTGATGACGGCTTGCCTGTGAAGGATTTTTGGAGTGCAGTAAACTCGGCTCTGCCGATTGCCCTCGATGAAAAGCCCTTTGAATCCTGGTATGCAAAGTTGGAGACAAAGGTGAATGAGAACTTGAACCACCCTTGCCTACCTGTCCTTCATATAATTGCCCATGGCAATCCAGTTCTCGGGTCAGGGAAGCACCATTCTGGAACATCTTCTAATCGTCGACTGGAGCTTGAGGCAGCTATTGCAAGAAATGTCAAGTACCTGCTGGAAGTGGGATATTTTTCATGGGATTGGAGTTCAGATAATGCTTCCGTTTTCCAGAGACAAGATAAATTGACATAGATAGTTGCAAAAGGAAAAAAGCAAGTTGGGTCAATTTAGCATCAATGTATTGCTAGAACAGTGAGCGTTGTCAAATGACTCTGGTGAGGATGACCTTGAGACGATCTGGTTACCCAATGAGTTGGATGATAAAGATTTGCAAATCCGAATGAGAGGTTTAAAGTCGAGTGCTGAACTATGGGCAGAAAGACATAACGATATGACAAAGAGTAATTTTGGCGGCAACATAGCCCATTTCTATCCCTTGCCGTCTGAACCCATCTAAACTGACTGATTATTAAGTGTCAAGGCTTAATCTGGCGCAATTATTCACGATTGCAACGAGCCTCAATCAAAGATCCTGCCAGGAAGCAGCTGACTAGGAAATGCCAAGAAGTATCTGCATAATGTCATGTCATCGGAACAATTCCGCCCTCGCCAATCTCTTACGTTCACAGGCCAAAAATGCCTTGGCTAACCACAACCATCCGCCAAGCAATGATAACGATTACACAGCCCCCGTTGTTTGCCATATAACAAAGGGCACACTGCATCTTGATGTTTTCCCATCGAAAGTAAAATCCACGTTTCCGATCAGGACCTCGAATTATATTGAAGAACATGAAGTTTACAACTGTCTTCGACGACCCGTGGTCCAAAACGCCCATTTCTCTAGGAGATGCCGCTGCAGTAGGACAATAATACCCACCATTTTAGAGTTTCGTTCGGCTGATGTCAAGACCAGCAACATCTTGAGCTTATTGAGATATTCCTCAAACTTGTCACACACTTAGGTGATGACAATGGCTACATCAGCGATGAGACGTTGGCATACTCAGAATGGCGATATGTCGTATATGTCCGAATGATTGATATACAAGGTTATTCCCCGAGTGACATTCCACCGCCATGGTATTTAGACCTCGACAAAAGTGGCAGCGCATAACTAATACTAGCAGGGACGTTGCACTCATCATGTACCTACACATGCTTTCTCCAGGGCGTTTTCACCACTACATCTATGATAATCGAACCAAGGCGTTGGATGGCATATTTGGCCTCTGCCATCGTCACTTCCCAATGACACAATTGCTTGCAGGAGAGTGGTATCCAAGGAAAGGCCGGAAACATTGGCTTGACACAAACATACCTGATCGTGCCGCTTGTCCAGGTCCAAACCTACCATACCAACTGTGGTCTTCTCCTCCTTGGGAACCTATGCGAGCTTCAAAAGTTGTTTCCTCACTGCTTGGTAGAGACGCATCTCGGCTTCCTAGTTCCGATTCGAAATGGATTACACCAACCGATAAAAAACCTCCGCAAACGTCAAAGAATCGGAAGTCTCCTGTGGTGCTTATGCATGAATGGCTTCGTTGTCGAACATCTGTTCCCCAGCAAGGCTTCAAAGTCTGGGGTATCGAGGAGTACACAGCGATAAGAACGCAGCGCGTAGAACAAAGATGTCGAAATCAAAGTCATCATGAAGAGTTTAACACGATTTGCGGACTTCGGCCATGGCCAGTACTGCAGGATTTGCGGACTGAACTGAAACAGCACATAGCGTTCTGGAAGGTTATGGTTCATGCAAAGAACACGTTGCTAGGGTTTGGTGATAGTTTGACCGACTATGTGAAAGACTATGGAGACTTTATGAGCCTCATTGGTCATGTCTTGTGGAGAAAAGGCAAACATGGTCTTTATAAGTCGAAGCATGACCCAAATAACCGAGCCGTTTCTAGGTCAGACGATCAAGCAACAAAAAGACATATTTCACCACGATTTTCTCGCTTGCTTCCACCAACCATACAGATAGACCTCCTGTGGCACACCCATCGACTCTACCCAGGACACTACTGGGCGTTCTGCTACGAGCAAGCTAGTTGGGTGGTTGAACCAGAGCGTACACTAGCGGGTAATTTGCTGCTGGATTACACGCAAGAGGAGTGGAAAGACAGATATTCTGAAGACATAGAAAGGGGAACATCAGTTGGTCAATGGTTTACAGAATACGTTCCATACGCGGCCAAGCTTGCATCTCTGGACGTGAGGCGGACTGACTTGTCTTGTATAGTCAACGGGCGGAATGCAGTAAGGCAAAGAAGAGTTGCGAGGAGGGCGAGAAGGAATGATGATATAAGTGGAGGTGGAGGAGCTGGATTCAGTGGAGGGGATGGAGGTTGTGGTGGGGATGGTGGTGGAGGAGGTGGAGAATGATAAGTACCTTAGGTGAAGAAAGACCTCTAGTTAGTAAAATTTTGTAAATACATATATATTCAAAAAAGGTACTACAAAATGGGGATAAAACCCGTTTAGTTTAGTATCTCTCATCCTCTTTAGTCTTGACTCACAGTTAACCTTATATGTCAAGAATGTAGCATTTTAATAAATAACATTTGTTAATTTAAGTAAAATTAGAACCTTCACAGCGATATAAACAAAACAAAACACCATACTCCAGCGGGCGGAAACACAGAGATATAGTACAATGGTCATAGGTATACTAAGTTATAATAGTCATAATCCCGGTCTATACGCCAGAAAGACGAGGGAGTTTGCTTTGTATATTACCTGGCAAGAGCAAGATTACTATAGACAGAAACTGTGGGGCTGAACGACCCACTAGATGCGAAGACTCTGAATCGGAGGCCGTACCATGCTTAGGCGAGCCGTAGAAACATGCGTATCCGGTAGGGATCCAGCATAAGAGGCAGAGAAGGGGGCAACGAAATCGAGGCCTGCACGCAAATCTACAAAACTAGATATTCTACTATATTAGGCTTATAGACATCATAATACAGTATTCTTACACACTATATATAGCTCGAGCTATAAGCGTCAATATATTTTTTCATATCTTCAGTGGAAACGGCGAGACAGGCCACTCATACTCTCTTCTAAACAGTGGCCTAAAAGTCCACTCACCACAGCCAACTTCCTTTACCTCATCTCCTTCCAAACCAGGCAGAATGATCTCGATGATAGTGTTTGGCGGAACCGTAGCTCTGAAAGCAAATTGTTTCTGGTCTCCGTTAACAACCTTCGTTTCCCACTCAAAAGAAATAGTCCCCTGGGAAGAAACATGCAACACCGCAGCTCGAGAAAAGGCAGCGCCAAGAGCGGGAGAGATACGAACTCGCCTCCACCCGGACTCAAGCCTCTGCAACCCGGCAACTCGTTCGTACATGAATTTTGCTATAGCTCCAAATGCATAGTGGTTAAATGAGGCCATTTTACCCGTGTTTATTGAACCATCAGGCAGCATGCTGTCCCACCTCTCCCAGACTGTGGTTGCACCCCTTGCCTGTAACCTTATTCTAGGACAGGGCAGAAAAGGTTATGTGTAGGCATCGGAGTCATGATGCTTTGTTGTGAAGTCAGATTCAGATAAAGTTGAAGGTGGTTGCACCCATAGTTACCGGGTATAGCCATGATGGGCACCCTTTTTCGAGTAGCACCGTGTATGCAACTTGGAAGTAGCCAGTAGATGCAAGTGCCTCGCAAAGGAATGGTGTGGCGGCAAATCCTGTGCCGACTTTAAACTAATTCTTGCGTACAAACTCAACAAGACCATCTCCAGCTCTTACCCGTTGCGCTGGGTCCAGGAGGTCAAGACAGATAGCAAGTGCATATGCGGCTTGGGAATCTGAAGTCAGACGTCCCCGAGATGTGACGTATTTTTGCTGGAACTCAACTCGTGTGGCCTGCTAGTCCTCGTTGAATCTCTGTTGTTCGTCCTTGCGTCCCAGCACGCCACATACTTTGTTCATAAGATCCAAACTTTGCAGCAAGAACATATTTGACACCATTTTGGCGTCTGTCACGGCTTTCCATGGCCGATCTGGTGGTGCTGCGGGATCAAGCCAGTCCTATTCCAACATCAGCATTAAGTACTTCCAGGTATCTTGGTGGAGAACCTACCCCGAGTTGAAACGGTTTGGAATCCCATAATCCAGACTTCATGCGAGGGAGCACCTTCATCCACTTCATCATACTGTCATACTGCTGAGTCAAGATACTCTTGTCTCCAGTCTCGTCATAAACAACCCATGGTGCGATTATCGTGACATCGTGCCAAATGGCGCATGGTACTTTTCTACACCAGATAGGATCCTGAAGAGTAGCATTTAGACTGACCATTGAGGGAACACCACCAAGAACATCTTCATCGTATGCCAGATCAATTAACCAATTTTCCAATATTCCAAAGCAGTCGTAAATCAGACATGCTGTAGGGCCAAAGAAAGACAGATCTCCTGTCTTGATGTGGATCTCTTGCCTGATCGTTGGTATTCAAGCACGTATTTGTTTGTGTTGTTTGCGTGCTTCTGGAGTGAGTCTTTAATGCGATTTTATAATCAATCATAATGAGCTAACTTGTATGTCTTTAGACGTTGGTATCTCGGCTAGCGATAGTCTCCTGTTCGGCAGTTGTGTCGCAATGCCTACCAGTAGACTATAATTGTCAGCGCCTTCTTGATAAAGAACAAAGTCGGTAGGGTTTTACGTACACGATATCGGTAAAAGATTTCACGATCTGGGCCAGCGTATCCGGTGAAAGTAGAGCAAGTCTTCACGTTTGAAGCATGTTTAACAATTGAACCTGAATACCATATTAGGAATACTTGAGCAAAAATAAGGATAATAAATTCTTTTTATTTACTAAATTGAGTGGCCGCACTCTTGATGAAGGATGTTAGGATGCTGGTTTTATACCACGAGAGGATTTCTTACCCTGATAAAACCTCCAACGACAACACATGACGCACTAGCAGCCAGGATTCTCTCGCAACCCTTTAAAATTGTTAGACTTTCATACTAAGCGGATATCAGGCACTAACCCTAACGTTCCTCCGCTTCTCGAGTGCGGAGTCTTCGGGCTGGAAGTCTTCAAGATGATACAGCGCCACCGCGTTGGGCATCGCTGCGCCCGCCACGAGAAGCGGCTCGATCGCCTCGGAGGTAGGCATAGAGGAGGAAAAGGTTGGCAAGGACGTTAAGGCCAAGAATTTGATAAGGCCTGGTTTCATCTTTGTTGAGGTAGGCAGCGAGGTTGGCTGCCAAACAAGCGACAGGAATAAGGTATTCGGCAGATGCCTGAATGAAGTTGTCGAGGAAAGGTGTGTCAGACTGAACAGTAGAAGTCATTGCGGTGAGAAATGATGTCGCTTTCCAGAGAAATTATTTTTTACTTGTAGGTGTCTGTTCTATATTGATTGAAATCTCACGATATTGAAAGAAAAACTAATGTTAGTTGTGGTGAAATTACAACAGAGATATTCCATAGGCACGAACGCAGATATGCCGCTTATCCGGTCGAAATAGAACTTGTCAGCTTCAGTTAATCAATCAACGCAAGCAACCAACAGACTTTATCAGGACCAACAGCTCTTTTTTCTAACATGGAGACCCTTGTAATTTCGGATGTCCGGCACATCCCGGATCATTAGGTGGATACATAGCCTTCAACTTTATCTATATTTAACTTCACAATAAAGCATCATGACTCCGATACCTACACATAACCTTTTTTGCTCTGCCCTAAAATAAGGTTACAGTCTCAATGGATATATAGCTATTGGTAGGCTCGGAACCCTGGATAAAGCTTTTGCAGTATCTATAGAGTCAAATCGTTTGATCTAGCTCAAGTAATGTAATCCTTATAGAAAGTTTTAGCCTCTAGTAGCCTGCTACTGTTATTATACCTACCAGTCTTTTATCTATTAATAGAGTTGCTTTGCTCATTTTATATATTACGAATGCAATTAGGAGACATATAGTAGCGCATGTGATAGTGCCTGCTGAAAAGATTTATTAATTATATTCGCATTATTTGCTGGTCCCGTTCTTAGAATGTTGGCAATGTGGCATGGATGGACTGTTAACACTAGGTAGCTTACGGAAATGCCGATTTTATCTTGATCTAAACATTTGAGAATATAACTAATTCTAATAAGCAGAAGGAACGTCACGATGTTGTAATAAGAGAGGATTCACAGTACGTTTCATGCATGTTCGGTGACTAAATGGTAGAAGGAACGCACGACCAATCCACCCCGGTCAGCAGAAAGAACCTTTGTAAAGTCTAGACTGGGCTGTGCAATGAGGAGCTAAAGAATCCTTATTTATAGCGGGAATATTGCAGCTTGTCTTATTGCAGTAGCCCTATGGTGGTGGTTGTTTGTTAGAGGAAGAGAAAAAAATGGAAGGAAGTCGGTAACAGGAGGGATTAGTATATTATGCCTGTAACCTTATTCTATAATAGGGTAAAAAAGGTTATATGTATGTATTGGAGTTATGATACTTTATTGTGAAGTTAAATATAGATAAAGTAAAGTTGAAGGCGGTGGCTGGCAGGTAGAACGGAAATGCATGAAGGCGTTATTAGACTGTGAAAATTTTGTTTTGTTAGGCTGATATGCTTGCTTGATCCCCAGCAATGGCTAAGGGTGAAATAGGTTGCTTCCTCTATATTGGCTCCCAGCACGAGCCGCCATTTCTCAGGATTTCCTTTGCTGTCGCTAATAACCTCGATAAGTCTCTTTGGTACGAACTTGGTCGGTTGATCCGCTGCGCTTTGGCAGTGGGCATGAGACTCTAAACATTTCCGGAACCATTCGCACCACAAGTCGCTCGTCTCGGATGTCGTCGACGATAGATATGGGTTTGGTTGACTTGTGATATCGTAGTACCCATCAGATCATAATTTACTTATCTGGAAGTGAGCGTTTAGCTGAACATCTCCATATGAACCTTCCACCAGCACTGTCCTCGTTTCGTAGGGTTGCAGAGAAACTGTAAGCCAGATGCCAAGTACTCTGCTTGCCTTCAAGAGGGTGGTGCCTATCTTCGCTGGCCTTTGATTGACAGTCAATGACTCCGATATTTTGCGGAAGATGAGACATTCAGAATCAGCAGATAATTCAAGCTCTGTAACATTATTGTGTGTCTTGATATATCTTGACGCTTGCCCTACGTTGCTTGTTGGTCCTAACTCGTTATTGGAGGTTAGAATGGCCGTTTTGCGTTTTTAACAAAGTATGGCATTTTTAAAATAACTCAAAATTTAGCTCAAAACAGCTTGAGAAGTTTTCAAGTATCGCAGGTCATAGGTGATGCGAAAGCTAGTGTCGATAGGAATAAGAGCTGACTATAATTCCTGCACTCATGTGGGCGGCGTCAAAATACGATGAGCGCTAGTTCAAGCCCTGTTGCCTGGATTCTGTTAGTGGTCTTTTGCCTCCAAGATTTCTCAACATAAACTGCTGATTCAGTCCGAGGGAAACACATCTGTTGATACTTTGTCAAGGTCGTCTCCTAGTATGAACATTGGGAGCGTCTGGACATGAAGTTCACCATATCTACACTATATTGATCGTTAATTGCTTGGCTGTACCTTGCATCTTATAAATATTTGGAAGCAGAGCACGATTCTTGGAATAAAGTCTCTTCATACCAGACCAAACGTCGACGGCTGATAGTAGCAGAATCTGTTTAGAATATGCCGACTAAACTTTCAATGACTGCCGCATCGCCCGGTTATCTATGTTTTGGTATTTTCTTAACTAAATAATATGACTAGATTCACTCTGGGTTTTGTTCCTTTCAATTCCATATATCCGATAATATTCTTCGCTGATCGGAATTTGCTTCGCACCTTCTGGTCGTGTGACGTTTCGTCCCCACTCCTTTGGCACAGAGTGCTTATCCTGCCACTCGTATATCGCATCGAAATCCCTGCACTGATGATTGACAGCAAAGTCTGGGAAAGGGTTTGTCTGTGTTTCAACCCAGTTAAATGTGATAATGTCCAAATTGCCACTACACATAAGGTTCTGCATAAGTATGTCGGTGCAGTGGCTGACATGAATCCAATGCAGTTCGCTGAATGGTTTCTTAGCTGTGCCATTCCGGTGATATTCGGCCCATGCCAGATGTCGAAGGAGGTTGAGGCAGTGAATCTGATGGAACATATCGATCTGTGCCATGTATGCATTATCACCGAGCCCGTACTGCGGCGGGAACTTGACAAGAAGCTCTGGATCTTTGCCTAGTCTTCGAACCTCGTTCTCGGTGATGGGGAACACACGAATGTTCTCGAGGTCTTCCCATGCTTCATCAACTGCTGGGTCGGGCTTGAGGGAGTTGCGCCACTTGGAAGGATTTTTGGCTTCGAACAAGCCACCCTCGGTCTCTATGGGCCTCAGTTTGAAGTTTATCGTGTCCAGGATAGGAGCTGTACTTTTAGTCGCTTCTTTGGACTGCGGTTACCGAGGGAAAGGCTTACAATAAAATGAAGTCTTGCGAATATGCTCCATATCTGACAGTAAACTGATTCTCGTATAGGTAGCCACGAATAGACACAACGATATCAAGAAGAAAACGGCGTTGAAAGCGAACCAGGTACGGCCTTTCCAACTTTTTCGCTGATTCAATGGGGTCCAGTTGGTATCCTCGCTGTCCCGTTCATTATCCAGCAGACTCTCATCAGAACCGTTCTTATCCATGAACGACATAGTCTCAGTGAAGAGGGTGATAGATAGGTAAATCGACCTTGTAGGAATGAGATTCAGTAAGTGACAAGGCTATGAAAGATGAGAGCTTGTTGGTGTTGGATCAAAACGGTATGACAGTGGTCGATATTACTACAGAAGGCTTATCTCTGACATCAACTTGATAATCACCTATATCGCATTTGATGGGTTGCAGAGGACTACGAAATACAAACCACCTGCCTAAAAAGATCTTCAGATAAGGCACTTTTGGGGGCGGATGCCGATCACTATCAACATACTGCCTTTGCAAGATTCTCCCGCAGGCACTTTTGAAGCTGAATGCCGAACTTCCGACTATCGATTCGGTGGTTGCCTTAAACAGCGACGTATGCACAGCTACCAAAGCCTACCAGCCAATCGTACATAGCAATGAAGTTGCGGGGTGAGATGCAAGTCATAAGAACTTATGTTTGTTCTTTATGCTATGTCGTACAGCCCAACGAGAATGCTAATTCTTATCTACCCAACAGCAAAACGACCTTCCTTTCTAAGCGATCACTAGCCTAGTAAAGCCCCATGGATGGACAGTCCTGGTGAAGGACATCGAAGTATTTAATATTGGGATGATCCGACATTGTCTAAACTTGCCAACGGGAAACTCATAATCTGTAGTAGCGATTTGATCATCCGAATATGAAGCTATCTCAATTCCTCAGCGTCGCTGCGGTTTGCGGCTTTGCAGCTGCAAGCCCCGTCCCAGGTGAGACCTCATATTCACCCGTCGAAGCATTTTATTGATCTTAACTATAGTCAATGACATCATGGAGCGCGAGAATTTATATGGCAGACCCTATACTCTGAAGATGAAGGACGATTCGTTTGAAAAACGCGATCCCCAGAACACGTACGGAAAGGCCTATACTTTGAAGATGAAGGACGATGGATTTGAAAAACGTGAGGCGTAAATGGGGTCTTGTACTTTACAATCCGTCGATGAGGACAGCAAAGCACTGCCTAGTCTCAAATTTACACCTATCCCAGACTTAAAAATAGAAAGTTCTAAACGCAGGTATAAGAAGGAAGGTATAATAATCAAGGTGTGTTTGCGATCTAAGCAAACACAGAGCCAAGTGCTCTAAGTCTATAATCTTAGAGATTAGCGATGTCTATCTCCGGAATTTATAATCAGATCTGACGTAATATTGAACACTATTTTAAATTAAAAAGATGCATAATCGGGCAAGGCAAAATGCATAGCAGAGGTCAGATTATTGCCTAGGCTCTGTCACAAAAGCTTTCATATCTATCAATGTCAAAGGCGACACATCTTATTCCCTTTACAGACCCTGGCAAAGCCATATATCTGCATCAGGCCTGATCGAAAAGACTACCCCGCGCCTGTAGTATATATGCGGGTCTTGGTTTCACTTTGGCCTCAAGGCTCAGCTGACACTTGAAAAAGCTCAAAGCTACATCTCAAGCACCCACTCTCCGTTAAGTGTCAAATTAGCATTCACGGACTGGAGAGATCCCGAATGATATACAATTCAATACCTAAATGAATATCTGCAGGAGGCTTACCCTATCTACATCTACTATCGTCTACCTTTCTTATTATAGCAGCTTATAGAAAATAGAAAAAATGAGAAAAAGCTCTGACCATGATTTTAACATGTAAAATATACTTTTTTCTTATTGAATGCATTTACAGGTTCAAGAGTTAAGAAGTTCCTTTAAGATGACTATAGGCAGTTGACGCGAGATCAATATTCAGGGGTTATACTATACCGTACTACCGTATCAACTCATGACATTTGTAGCTCCTGTAGATGCCGCGAGCGGTATCCTATTCTTCTAGCTGGTTGGTCAGCTTGTAAGAAGTGGCGTTTTTTTGCTATTTTAGCCCTTAAGCGAATAAAGAATTCTCCTGGGGCGCTACCCAATCTCATCGGTTGATACTGTAGAAGCACAGGTAGGACTTCAATCTCCCGATTACAGCAAGTATCTGCTTCCAACTGCAAGGCCATCTCTGACACAAACATGGCTGGAACCCTAGACTGGCTACGGCGGCTTTTACGTGCAGAAGTCGTATACGATGTGTCGGGATCAAAGTCAGTAGCCCGGACCTTGACAAGTGTTAATTCTGCCCGCGCCGCAAGCATTGCTGCAAGCCACATCATACCAATCTCGACCACTGTCATAGCCAAACGATAAGATTCGTGACAGCAAGATCTTGCCCACCATGGCAAGTCAGTAGTCCGAGAGACATGACGACAACGACCGAGGACTGCTAAGCAGATATCAGTGCAAATACCAAGGTCTTATAAGTGAATTATAGTTGGTAAAGGATGAACTATGCTGAGATCCTAAAATCATACTAACAAAGCCCGCCAGCCGCTCAACACAGGCCGAGGGGATGTTTTAATGCTCTACAATTGCAAAATCTTTGGATGTCCACCTCTTCAATTCTTCAATTAGACATAACTGTTATCTAGAACAAATCGTCTGTTAAAATAACGGCAGGTCGACAGGCGTTTCCCAATCCAAGTTGTCTCTCTGCAACTCAATCCGGTCAACACATGTTCCAAAAACCTTGTCCCACAACCGAGTTTGTTTTCCATAATTGCCACTTGTCTTCCAACCCTTGCGGTGGTGAAGATCATGATCTTCAATTAGAAGCTCAGCATCAAAAATACGCAAAAGCCAGGTGAGTGTGCTAGGAGGTGAAGAGTATACGCGTAGGCCACTATGACCAGACAACTCGGTAAACATAACATACTGGTGGCATATCCACCACTCATAGAAGCCCATTGGAAATCCCAAAAGCTTCAGAGAGAAGTAGGTCATAAGCGGGATGACGGCGATATCGAAGACCTCCTGTTCGAAATCGGCGTAAAGTGTCAAGAGTGGGTTCGGGTGCTTGGTCAAGTGATGGGTGCGGTGATATTTCCATAGACTACCAACCTCATGCATAAGTCTGTGGTACCAGTAGAACCAAAAGTCCAGTACGATACCATATACACCGATCTCCAATGGTAGCCACAGCCAACTCATACTCGAAGGCGATTGAGCGGCACGGTAGCTGAGGAATACCGTAAAGACTGGGCGGAAGCTCGAGGTGGCGATGAGACTCTTCATAACTTTTGTAACTCCAGTGTCGGGTACTCCATCCCTTGCATGAACATCGCCGTCCAAAAAACCCGTCTGATGTCCGACTTGGCGCAAAGCATGAAGTTGGTGGACAGCGGCGACTTTGAAAGCAAAGCTATAGAAGACAAAGGCTTGCACCGGCGTAAGGTTTTGGCCAGTATATTTCACAAAGAGGTGGTGTATGGCGATCGGAACGAGTGAATGTACAAGAACCCAACGATGCAACTGCCACTCTGGTGTGTAGGGCACTTTGTCTCCTTTCTGATGTATAGGCACCTGCTTATCCAAAGAGACGTGGTGAATGCCTAAAACTTCGAAGAACCAGTGCGATATCGTCCAGTTTCTTCGATCGGTATGACGCCAGGTGGACTTCATGGAGTCCTTTGAATTGACCCTCGAGGTTGCCGTTCTGACGGCGCGTGAGTCGAGGCATGAGGAGTTAGGCTCGCATACAATGGTTGTAGATCGGGAAGTCATTTCGCGTGAGTCTGATCGTTGAAGTTCATAGAAGCTGATAATAATTCTTCACTGAGCAAGATGGCGATAGGTCTTATATATTTAGTCTTGTGACGTGCTCCTGTCACAAAACATCCTACCATTCGGTTTGAAAACTGTCCGTCTGGCTGCTTGTCTTCACATGTGTTGCTCAACTCTGCTTCCATCATTGGCGAGCAAATACTTACCGAGGTTTTGTAGATCTTTGGGGCATCCGTTATACTATAATAGTAACCCTAATTCGGTACTTGTTTGCGATGGTGGAGGGGTTCCACCCTTCAAGTACGGCAGATGTTGCTTTCGTCATATTGTAGAACATCAGAACCTCAACGTTCTATATGTCCCTAGATACATGTGCCTTGACGAAATATTCCACGTCATCAAAACCGCCTGTAATCCAGTACTTTGGTTAAAACTTCTATTAGTGGGACGACAGATAAACTAACAAGATCACTGTGCATGATTGGTTACTCTTGTAACAAGCGCGGAGTAAATTTTGTTATGTACGACTTCCGAGCACGAGTAGCTCACGTCGCAAGCTAAACTAAAATTGTACCCTGCTTCCGAAAACGTTAAAGACCTCAAAAAGTCACGCTACTAGCGTCAACTGACTCATTGCATACAAAGTCAGCAGGACGTAGCATCACTATAGCTACTAAAGACTCGCCAGATGGAAAATAGACAGAAGCCGGTTTTTCATACTTTCTTCCATGCCGGTTTTTATTGTGAAACTTGCAAAATAGGCAGGGGATAGAAACAAACGGGTAATCTTTCATTGGTCTCCGTAGCTGGATTGGCACAGTACCTTCTCACATTAAACCAACCAACAAGAGCAATGACACCACAAAGCTGCTGACGATTGTGACAAACGTACTCGAGCTTTGTAGTAATAGCCTTGCTGTACCTGACTCACTGTTTGAACCGCTAGACGAGCCATCAGCTTCCGAAGGCAGAGTATGATCCGGCGGAGGAGTCTCGTATGTGGCCTCGAACACCAGACCGTATTTGTCTGTTCCATTGATCCGTGTACTATTTTCGCGCACAAGGCTTCCTTCAAAAGAAAGACTAAAGGATAGATCGAGTGTCCAAACATTCAACTCGTCGTCATTCGTCAGGTAGTAGAAGTATCCGAGTTCAAACGGATCGTCGATCGAATAATCTTGAGTACCTTCTTTGGCGCCATCCCCGCAATTTGCCTGTCGTAGATTCATCCAGGGCCTCACAGCGTCAAGACTTGATTGAAGGGTGAAGGTTATCTTTGAGGCGCCGATGACTCTCACTTCAGCCACGGCACCAGGTTCTAGCCATACCGTAGGCGTCGTCGTGTTGATATGGCTATTGTTGGAAAGATTACTGCGTTGAAGTGTTTTATACTCCTCAGATGGAATTTCTGAGTTCCAAGCACACACATCACTAAATGTTATGTACTGGCTCGAGGCTGGTTCAATCCTACTAGTGTCAGGATCTAAGGCAAGCGGCGGTGGTTTTGTCTTGTATACAGCACGGGCAGAAAGATTCTCAATGTCGGAATTGGTGATTCTGGTCGACCAGTAGGCGGTGGTGTTTCTATGACGTTTGTGGCGTCTGAAAGCGTATAACGTCCTATGGAGTTATCATAGAAATAGGTGCCACCGTACGGCGTTCCAGACACGACAAAAACGCTGGATCTAAGGTGTACTCGTCGTTGGTAAACGTCAATGTAGGACCCGGTGGCCCCCAGAGTCTCGTCGGCTGGTTGGAACCCGAATAGTCTCCAATGGAAAGGGTTTGTATCTGTTTTGTTTCCTGTTGGGGCGACCAAGAAGAGAGCTGGGTATTTGTACGTGTTGGGCTTATTATCAGCCATGCCACAGGCTCCGGGGCCCTTATCTAGCCAGGATGAGCTATTCGTGATGTGATGCTGCACTGTTAAGGTGCCGTTGTAGTAAAGTCCCGGGATGCCGTAAACGATTTCTCGTTCAGTCAACTGCTGACATCCACAAGTCTTCGGGTCGCATTTCCAGTTGGTGTCGCTCTCATCATCGATACCATTATTCTGGTAAGACCATGGATTAAACCCTGGGGGAGGATTTTCTGCTGTGCCACCTCCACTGCCACCTCCAGACCCGCCCCCGCCACTCGAACCTCCACCGCTGGAACCTCCACCAGAACCTCCCCATGAGCCTCCGCCACGCCTGGCAGTGACTGTGTTAAGAAACACAAGGAGAAAAACAATGATATTGAACCGTAGATGGGCCTTCATTTCGAGTGTGTTGGACCTTGTCAATCAGAAACAAGAAATGGGCTTAGCAAGATTAAATAGGTGGTAATAAACAGTCCATTATCGCAGGTCTTGAATCTATCGTAGATAATGTGGTGTGCAGCTACTTCAGCTTCGTTCAGGGATTGGCATCCTGCTCAATATTCTACCTCTGAAAGTTGCAGGACAGCGTCTCAAATGCAGCCATCAGACAAGGGTTAGAAGCTTGAATCATCCTGATTCGCTATCACAATAGCTCAGCCCTTTCATTAAACTGATTGGACTATTGCCTAATTTGGTGTCGGCCTTATGATCTCATCTGACTCAGCAAGGATCATGGCAGCTAGCTTATTGCTGTGGGATCATTGCCGCTGTGTACTTTAATTTATGCTTCAAGTAGCACTACATGTCCTTAAATTAGCAGCCACTTGGAGCGAGACATTCTTTTCTTAGATTGCGTGACTATGACTAGGTCTTATTTGATGCCTGAGGATTATCATTTCAAGACCCTGAGATGTCAGCATTGGGGGCCAAGTTTATGTCGATCTTAAAGTCAGACCATAAAAGTAATAAGCAAAAGGAGCCGGGCCCCTTTGTTTTCCACAATTTCTAAGTTCTCCACGAGCCTCTTTTTGCGATCATCGGCCGTTTACTCAAGTTTACAGAACACGAACAAGATTACAAAAGCTGTCATCATGTCTGACTTTGGGGATCTAAAAAAGGCGACCGACATCGACCCTAACGTCTGGTACCATCTGACCGAAGAAAATGTTGATGATTACGATGGAGACTTCAAGAGCATGCTACAAACTTACAATGAGGACAACGGGGATGATGGTTTTCGCGTCTTTTCTGTTGGCAACAGGAAAACATACTGGCAGTTTGTACGTTCCACGGACAAAGACGCGATATGATGTCCAAGTTTTCTAATGAAGCTCCCAGCAACCCATAGGTAAAACACCAGGCCGATACTCGCTTCGCTGCTTCGAAACGACGACACGAAAACAGTTCGCCGTATGTTATCGAGATTTCGAATCGGTCGAGAATCGACGCACACGCGCCTGTCTAACCGACAGTGATGGGACCGAGTCGCAACAATGGGATGTGTCTCTATGGGGGACGAATAAGACTGAAACATATTTATTCACAAACGTCGCAAATGGAACCAAGTATCATCTCGATGTGATTCCTAATAGCGCCGTTTTTATGAGCCCAAATCTCGACGGATATCAAAAACGGCAGCGTTGGCTGATGACCAGTGTCAGAAACGTTGACGATGATGCCTACAGTACCGTTTTCACCAACGTAAGTCTGATTCCAGCACCTAGATATCAAACTCGATAGCTAAGCAATACCAAGCCCCCTCCCGAGTCAACACATGATTCAGGGACGACAACAGATTCGTCTAGCGAAGCAGCCACAGACTCTGCCTCATCCTCGTCCTCTGATCCAGGTTCCAGCAGCCTGTCAGGCGGTGCAATCGCAGGCATCGTAATAGGGGCCGTACTCGGCATTCTTGCGATGGCACTGTTAGGATTCTTTCTCTGGCGACGCAAGAGACGTAACAGTGGCCTTTCTGCTAAGCCTCATGAAGCGATGGGTAGCCATAGCGCACCTATGGGAGCTCATACCCAATTTACAGGCTACAAGCCACCAACTCCTGTGAATTCCACATCACCAGCACCACCACTTTACGAGTTGCCGAGTTCTCAAACCCCCGTTGAGCTCCAGGCAGCCGAGCAGAGACACGAACTGAGATAGATATCACCGGTGTTGGGAGTTAGAGGTGGAGCCCGAATAGAGTTTCGGCACTGGAAAATGACACATATGGCGATCCTGGCAGCTGACGAACTAGCTCTTTGGAAACAGGTATAAATACCCCGTTTCATCTCCTAGTTATCTGAAACGAATATCACCTTGTCTTTTGACTCGAACGAAAAACGACTCCGACTTCTTTTCAACAACCACATCGTTTGTCTAGATATGTCGTTATTCTCAATAGTTTACCTCCTTCTCGTACTCGCTACTATCGCAACCTGCACCTCATCCTGCAGTTATGAACCGTCCTTGAATGCAACCCTTGAAAATTACCCAAAGGCATCACCTGGTTCTCCTTACGACCCCAATATCCTTTCTGAAGTCCCTGTTGCATCAGTGTGTAGCTCCGCCAACGCGACCGATGAGCTCTCCTGTGCTAGAAGATATATTGACATTATTGATGAACAACTCGCCTTCCTCTACGCTCGACGTTTAGGCTACGCTGCCGTTGCCGGGTTTGCGAAGTACAGTCAGGGTAATGAGCTCAATGATCCTGGTAGAAATGAGGCTGTTGCCGAGGGCATGGCGCAAAGGGTTTTTAAGTATGGGGGTAGCAAAGAGGCAGGGAGAGTGATGGGTGGCGAGGGATGCCAAATCTATGTGAGCTTGGAGTTTGAAGTGTTGGAGATCCAAGGGACTTGTGATACTGAGTTCCGGGATGATGTTAAGAGAGACTGTAATTGAGCGGCACCTTGAATTGATCTCTCATTCTACTTTGTATCAAATTCCCACATACGCGATCAAATAATTGTTTTACTAAACGTGTTGGGCACCAAGAGTTGGTTGCTATAAGCTGGGGATCAAACGATGACAAGGAATGGATGATATGTCTATATCTCAGGTTCTGTATACAGAGAAGCAACAAGACATCAAATTGCTGTCTACAATCTAAGCCGCGTTGAAGTACAGGGACTTAGTGGTGCAGTACGCCTTAATACCCTCGATTCCATGCTCAGCACCAAGACCACTCTGCTTAGCACCACCAAAGGCAACATTGTAGTTGAGCTCGTGGTGTGCGTTAATCCAAACTGTGCCCGCCTTGATCTTGGACGACATTCTCTCTGCCTTCTCCATGTCCTTAGTCCAGACAGAGGCACTAAGACCCATAGGGTTATCGTTGGCACGTCGAAGGACGTCCTCTTCGTCCTTCCACTTCAACACAGGGAAAACAGGGCCTGCAGAATGTTAGTACAATATAGTTAAAACGAGAAGGTGGCTGTACCGAATGGCTCCTCGACCACAATTCTTGAATCATCCGGGGGGTTCTCAACAATGGTAGGGGTGATAAAGTATCCCTTGCCGGCAGTTGATGCACTGGTCGAACCAGCTGCTAGCTTGTAACCCTGGGACTCGATATCTGCGAGTAGGTTCTTCACCCTATCGAACTGTAGGTGGTTCTGTACGGGACCCAGAGCTGTGCTACTGTCCAGACCATCGCCGAGAGTGAAGCTGTTGACGGCTGCGGCTAGCTCTTTCACCAAGTCGTCGTAGATAGACTCATGGGCGTAAATTCGCTTAATGGCCATGCAGAGCTATTGTTTTCATAAGCCAAACTCAGTTTTGAGGACATTCCGCAACTTACCTGACCAGAGTTCATGAGCGCTCCGAAGGCAATCTAAGTATCTCAGAGTAAGTATATCTCTTCAAGTCTTCCTTTGGAGAACTAACCTTGGGGGCAATCTCCTTCACATCAACATCATCGCAGATAATAGCGGGATCGTTACCTCCCCTACCCATGTCAATCATTGTTCGCTCACTATCAAGAGTCGACTTACAGCTCTAGGGTGACGCGCTTGAGCGTTGGTGCAGCGCTCTGCAGGACCTTCTTTCCAGTTGCTGTAGATCCAGTAAAGCTGACCTTGTCCACACCGGGATGCGCGGTGAGCCAGGGCCCAAGGTTATCGTCGCCGCTGAGTGCTTGAACGACACCTGTGGGGAAATACTGGTTTGCCAGCTCTGCGAGCTTCAGTCCACAGTAGGGAGTGAAAGGTCTGTTCCGCAGGGTTAATGTGCTTGTCCTAATCAAACTATCATGAAACTTACGATGGCTTGAGAATGAAAGCGTTACCCGCAATCAGAGCTGGGCCGATCTTGGCAGTGGCTGTCGGAAAGGTTACTACTATGTATCGAATTAAGAGAAGGTGGCTTTACCTAAGAAGATGGGGACTGGATCTGTTAGCTTTGTATGCAAGGACTTTCAGAAAGGTTCACTGACAATTCCAAGGCACGATACCGACCGCAACACCTATCTCTGGTTAGTTCGAAAGTCTATATTGGCTTTGGGACGACGCACCGAGAGGCACGTATTTTGTGACGACTTTGCGGCCTGGCTTGTCCTCAATCACCTGCTCAAGATCAGGCAGCGATGCATAGCCTTTGAGGAACTGAGTAGCCAACATGATCTCGTATTGGGCCAGTTGAATCTTTTTTTCCTTATCAGAATAACTACTTCATGGAGATATAGCCATCAGACTTACAGATTTTCCTTGCTCCTTGACCAGCAAGACAGCAAGTTCATCCTTGATAGCATCAATACCGTCCGCATACTTGGCTACTAGGTTCTGTCGCTCCTTGTACGGGACATCAGCCCAGACTTCAGATGCCTTCTTGGCAGCTTCCACAGCTCTGTCAACATCTTCTTGGGTCGAAACCGGCACTGGGTGGTTCTTCTCAAGGGTAGAAGGATTGGTATTTTGCAGGGTCTCCTTGGTGGTTTCGAGCTTTCCGTCGATGAGGTTATAGAACTCAGTGAAGTTGAGCTGTTTGTTAGATTCGACTGCCATTTTGACTGATGTTGATAACAATTATAAAAATAGGATTTCCAAGCCAGGTCTCCTTACAGGATGTAACATTGGTTAGTACTTATAGCTGAAATCTTTGCATTAAACAACTCAGTACCATCACATGTTTGGACGCCCTAGTCAAGGATGTTTCATCCGCCGGTGGTATTGCAAGGTAACTCCGAAGCGGTGAACGCGTCTCCTGGAACACTAGCCGAAATGCGGATTCGCAGCTGAACGAAGCTAGGATAAATACTGCAAAGAGGCCGTTGTCTAGTTTTAATTGTGGAATGGAATCCGCTTCTAACGTGTCAAGATCCTGGTACAGATTTAATATCATGTTAAAGACAGGCAGATTGCCCTGCGACATGCCAAGAGGCCGAGATATATTTTTAAGCATTTTATAAGAAAAGTGTAGATCTTTAATATAGCTATTATCTTAATTATCTGGTAATAAATTTACTTAAGTTTTAATAAAAGATGAAAGAGTTTACAGTGCTATATCTCCACTGATCAGGAGATTTGCCCCTATGGAGGTATGAAACTAAACGGGATATCCACATTAATGTAACGTCTTTAACAGGTCCAAGCTTTAATTGCGCCATACATTGGCCGCCCTAGCCGCCAGATTGAGTTTGCGGAAATTTCATATATAGATACCCTATAGCCTAGTTCCATAGTATAACCTCGGCATCATGACCTATGATTGTTATTAAGGTGGCAAAGTCAATAGATTACTTTAAATATTGAAATTGAAACAGGTGTTGCTGAATTTAAATTTTCGCAGGTATTAAAGATAATTTCAAAACGAGCTCGATAATCTTTATAGTTAGCGTTAGCACTATTCACATCAGGAGTATTTCTTGCCACGCGACCGACCGATCAGCAGCCTCTCCATTCATGACGCCATGCATATAAATGTCGCCAACCATCATAGCACCCCTCATGATCATCACTCTTCCACAACACTAATGGCACGGGACATCCTGATACTATCCACAACTTTGTCTCCAGCTTGCGTTGATTGTCAAGAAGGACCCAGTTGTCCACTGTCTGTAAGAAACGGATGCCGATACCGGGATGTCACTCCAATAACTGCAAAACAAGTTTTCCCCGTGTCTTTTAATTCAGGTCAAAAACAAACGTCGTCCTTCAAAATTCGTGCAGCTTTTCCGTTCAAAACCAGTCTCACTCACGAGGGCCGACTTGCTATTTGTAGCAGTAGTTACTTCTTCACATTTACATATCCTATTCTAGACTGTAGACTACCGCACTGCTTTCCTGTACAAAAGACATTCCTAAAAACCCATTCCTTACCGAACAATAAATAAACTCGAACTTCCCTTCCTTGCTCTCCCAAAGACAAGAATCTACTTACTGGTAGCATGATGCATTCAATCACGGAGCTTAAACTGCCTCCACATGCGAGCTGATTGACTTCTCCATTGCGTTCATCTCTCCCTCCTGACACAACCTCTCCTGCAACAACGCGGTACGTCTTACAAACTCTCTCTCCTCTTCCCAAGTAAATGCACTCTTACTAGCAAACAAATAGTCAACCTCTTCCAATGTACGCCCGGCGGTTTCGGGGAGAAAGCAGTATACGAGAGGGATATACGCGAGCATAGCACTAGTAGAATAGAATAGTTAGCTGTCGGTCTTGACCCAATGAGAGGCTACTTACGCTCCGAAAACATAGAAAGTCTGCAAGCTTTGTTAGAAACCCATAATTTTGTTCGTGGTGTGGAAGAGTTCCTACCTTTTCGTTAATGCCAGAAAACATTATGGGCACCAGCAGGGAACCTCCACCGTAGCCGACAGCCCAGCCAGCCACGCCAAACGCGTTTCCCTTGGCTCGGAGCCAGGTCGGGAAGATCTCAGTCGGGTAAATGAAAGGGATCAATAACCACGAGGAACTGAATATCAAGAGATAAACAAATACCATGGCTGCAGCTGCCGTGCCGTACTGAGTAGCCTTGTCCGGGTTATCGATGGCCCCCCGGAAGAGACCACCGATAACAAACAGAACAATACTAAGCGCTACGGCACCCCAGTAAAGAGTTCGTCGACGGCCTACCCGGTCGATGGTGAAAGCTGCAAAGGCAGTACCGATAATACCAACTAGCATTAGTAACCCAGATAGCCAGCCAGACTTGACGCTATCAAAGCCGGCCGTCCGATAGATTGTCCCGGAGCTGCGATGGAGTCAGTATACGACTTCAACTTCCAGATTGGTACTTACTATATCACCACAGCAGCGATTCCAGTACCATACTGCATAAGCACCTGGAGCCAAAAGGCTAGCTGTATACGGCGACCAAGATGAATGTCTCCAGATCCAATGCCAAAGAACATTTTGAAGTAGTTAGTCTTAGCATAGTGAGACTCCTCTTCGACCACGGTGATAATCTCTCGATATTCCTTCTGTGCCTCAGGGTGGTGGGCGTCACCGTCTCCTCTCAGCTTTGCAATGATCTCCAATGCTTCATCAGGTCTCCCAGCCTTGACAAGCCATCGTGGGGATTCTGGAACCAACAAACTCAGTATGGCCAAAGCAACGACAGGAATAACCTGAATCGAGAATTCGAATCGCCAACGGAACTGTCCACCTGCCGCTTCGTCGAAAGAGGTACCGAAGCCGATCCATGCTGCGAGAGCGATACCGGAGAAATTGGCCAAAAAGGTGAGTGCAATTTGCTTGCCTCTGTGCGATGCAGCTGAAAGTTCGGCCGTCCACATCGGTGCGATAACAAGAATGAAGGCCACGCCCATCCCGGCTACGAATCGTGCACAAAGCATGTGTGCAAGGTTGACTGCAGAGGCCTGAAGGATGACCCCAACCATGCACCAGAAGCAAGCCATCCACATGCCCTTGATTCGACCGTAGTTATCTGAGAAGCTTCCCGCCCAGAAGGCTGCGAAAAGCGACCCACTAAGATATAATTAACAATTATCTCCCCAAGACAATACGGATACGTACCAGTAGTATATGGAGGCAATACCACCCTGCAGCATGGGCTTGATGATTTCGTTGTTCTCGTTCACATAGCCCATTCGCCGCCCAAACTCTGGTGCAACGGTCACAGCGCCCATGACGCCCTGACTGATGCCTTCGTAGGAAATGGCGACGGCGGAAGTGATTGTCACAAGCCTAAGCAGCTGCTTTCCCGACATGGACTTCCAGCTTTCTCGGTTCCACATTATTTCGAAAGATAATTGTTGAATGATAAGTGTGTTGAGATAGAAATGACTGTGCCTAGATGATGATAAAAGTTTCGTCGGTGCTCAAGACCCTCTTATTATAATGTTTCTTCTCCACGGCAGTCGCAAGCAACCTTGCTTCAACCCCATGGGGAACTGCCTGGCCCCGTCGCAGCCCGGAGTTATTATTGCGGAATGGTGTTATTAGGAAATGGTGGGGATATTGGTATCGTCTCGAGTTGCCAACAGGAGTTAGTGTCAAGGGGGGCTGCAGCATGTCATCTGGTGATGCATTAGCTATATTAGGATAAACCCCTTCGACTTAGCGTATACCTGGGTCCGCTGCCCTGGTAAGTTCGGGATTGATAGCTGATCAAACATCCGCTCATCCCTCGTCAATCCTTTCTCTTCCACTTCGTCTCGAAACCCTTCTACGCTCCCACTGTCGATCAAAGCATCAAGAAACATGGGTCGGATGAGATCTCGTAACGGCTGGTAAGTCCATCTAGCCGGTGGTCTAGATCTGCAGTTAACTTGTATCAGCCTGACGTGCCGAGAACGACATGTCAAATGTATGCCCACAGCAAGACTACAGGGTTCTCCATGCTGACTTGACAGGTGACGAGACGAGACCAAAGTGCGGGCAGGTATGTTAAGCATATTCCATTGCCGAGAATCAAGAAATTAACGGAAGATCCCGAACGAAGTGTCTCAAGCGACATCGGATCTGTCACTGGGAGGAGCCATCATCTCAGCTTACGTTTAAGCGATATCAACCGAAGCATATGGAACATTCCACCTCTGTGAAACAGTTCCTGCCAGCCCCGCGAATGGATGGTTCATCGGTGGAAGGGTTCCTATCTCCAGGAGGCTCGACACCACCACCAGATCCTATTTGGCGCCCGCAGGACCTGATCTCGCCACCAACAGCTCTGTCCGTCTCCGACCTTAGTCAGCAAGAGTCGCCGAACCAGTATAGCGATGCATCTCTCATGAGCGTACCTTGGACCGTCCCCACACCTGCTGTACTTACGCGACAGGAAGCTTTCTACTTATATCATTTCTCCACGCATCTAGCGCGGTGGCTAGACTGCACCGATACCTCACGACAGTTCACACTCAATGTACCTGTCCTTGTCAATAGCTCCTTAATTCTTCGATACGCCGTCATTTCTTATGCTGCTCGCCATTTAGGTGAAGGCAATACAGCCGAGGAATACCATGAGAAGTGTATAGAGCTTCTAATTCCTTTGTTGAGTACCGAAAGTATTGCCAACGACGAGGCCATACTCTGCGCTATGGTGATATTGCGTGTCTGCGAACAACTAAGTGGTAAGTTTCACATTAAGATAGTCTCTCTTGTCTAATTTCAGCTCAGTCACAGTGATTGGTAGCGATCAGGAAAGGCACTTAGCTGGATTGAGTGCTTTGCTCAAGACGTCTCAAGGAAGACAAGTAGATTCGTCAATACCTACTCTTTCCCAAGCTGCCTTCTGGGTCTACGTGCGACAATGCCTTTACAACGCCTGCATCAATCAACAACCACCTAACTTAGATTTCGAGCTGGTATTGATACCACCTCCACACGTTGTCGGTGGTCAAGCTGTCGATATCAAGTCAGAAACTGCCTGGGCAAACACCATGACCTGGATTTGTGCCACAGTAGTTGACTTTTGTTTCCGCGGAAGTGCTTTGTACTCGGAGCCATCAACTAGGCTCCAAAGGTGGTACGAGTTGTCGGAAGCAGTCGAGAACTGGAACAAGACAAAGCCAAGTACTTTCGATCCAATATGGTATGGGAAACAGAACAGGGAAGCAGGCCCTTTCCCGGAGATCTGGTTCACAGCAGATTGGCATGGTTAGTAGAGACACCCCTGAGCAATTGCGATGATCTGGATATCTAACAACTATCAGTAATGTCGTTTGGGTTCTATCATTTAGCTAAGATGCTCTTAATGGTCTATCGTCCATCACCACGATTTGCCATTAGGAATATTCAACGGGCCATGCCCGTATCTGAGGTGGGTTCTATAACATACAAAGTAACTTTCTTTAATTGACACTATCCAGGAGACTGTCATGAAGCACGCTCGAGCTCTGTGTGGAGTATGTAAGTGCTCGCCAGGCACCGTGCCCTCACTCATCACATTGTGTCACTCTACATTTATTTGTATGTTGTATTGTCTTTTCGGAATACGTTACCCTCTAACCTTAATCAGGGGGCTCCTTGATGGTAGACAAAGATGAGCAAGCAGATCTGGTGGATATGCTTAAGAATCTCGAGGCATCACATGCATGGCCAACGGCTTGGATAATTAAAGCATTAGAAGAGGAGTGGTCGAGATGCTAGTAATACATCGTTGGTCTCAAATGCCATCGCTGAATGAGATCACAGCGTGTTTCCCGTTCCTGACCCATCCTTTTCCCGGTACCTCTCTATCAAGAGTTTTAACCTTTTCCTCACTGTCTATGCCAACGCACGTATCGGACTTGTTGGTTCTCAGGGCGAGGATTTTAACCCCACTTTTATGGCCAAGGGGTCCGATTGCAGACTTGAAGGTTGTTGTGTGCGGCCAGAGACCATCTTTGGTCAACTTTCGATAATTCAGGTCTCCTTTCCATATAGTCAGATGACTGTCTTGGAACCGCCTGAACAGCTCAGGTGCTTCAGCAGTCATCTCATGGAATGAGAATCCCGTTGTCCAAAACGGATGAACCTCGATACGAATCAAGTCCAGTTTGAGATACCTTTCGATCAGGCTAGTGATAGGTTCCAGACCTATGGACTTAAGGTGCTCGAGAAGTGATTCCATGTCTCTGGGTACCACATCGCTGACAAACCAGGGAAAGCACTTGGCATGGAGAGTGATGCTCGTTCCAAGTCCTGATTCGATGAGGTATGCCGTGTAAAGGACATCTGCAAACAGCTCAAATCCAGCATTGTCAAGGACAATATCAATATGTCGATCTGACTGAGTCAGCTGCCCCTTGCGCAGATAATCCCACACATGATGTACATCGTTGTCGACGATGTTCTTCTGGCTCTCCTCTATCGCTGCCCTTCCTTGCAACGTCTGAATTTCTTCAAGGCTAAGGTTTGTCAGAAGGGACAAGTCTGTTGCGTTACCCCATAATGCCAGCTCAGTCATTTCAATAAAAATAAGTCTCGCTGCGTCATCATCGAGACTTTTGAGCGACTTTGCCGTATCTGTAATGACTTGGTTGAAACGGGTAGCAAGCTCCTCAACAGCCTTCTGCGACTTGATGAGGGTAGAATCCTTTTGGCGCTTGAAGACATCATACTCTTTCCAAGAAGATGATTTGGAAAACAACAACTGCACCCGCCTGCACAAGTCAGTATCATTCTGTCCTTGGGAATTAGTAAGACTCACCTATAGAGGTAACATTCACCGTAGAGCCATGGGCAGTTTAACCAGGTTAAGGAGCCCAAGTCAAGAAGAAGCTGATTGTAGGTGGCGATATCTTGTGAACCGTCTTCCTCCAGCATGCTGGGACAGTCTTAGTTACAGATCAGAAACTTCAAATTTGTGTAGCACTCACCTTAGCTCACCATCGCTAATAATTTCATCTTTAAGGTTGTAGAGCTTTGTCTGAATCGACTTAATTTCGTCAAGTGCGGAGGAGGGAGCGAGCTCAGTGCTGGTTTCACATACATCATCAACCATACCCTGTAGAAGCTTGGGCCATCGAGACTTGGCAGTCTCCTGGGCCATCGTACCCTGGTCAGACGTCCACACAGGCGGCGGTGTTGTTGTCTTCTTACGCATAGTTGTAAGATGAATGTCCATTGTTGTAAGATATCGGGGCAAGAAACGAGGTCTTTTAACTAAGAATAAATAACATTTTAGACATTGTCAGAAATTCCAGTGTCTTTTACGCATTTTTGAATCGCTTTGCGTCAATTTCAGGGCCAACCGGTGAAAACAACTAGGTAATAATGAGAATGTGGAGCAGTCGCGAATTGAGCTTCGAGGCGAATTACTAAAAAGAGGATTTCGACGCGACAGAGACTAGCTGAGCGGCAATAACTAGGAAATGACTATGTCCGAAAGGTGGAGCACTGCCCACTGTGCTGGGACTGGGTCCCCAAACTTCCATGACCAACAACAAGTAAGTTATATTTGACACGATTCCTCACTTCTCG
Organism: Fusarium nodosum; assembly: GCA_014898975.1. NCBI lineage: Eukaryota > Fungi > Ascomycota > Sordariomycetes > Hypocreales > Nectriaceae > Fusarium > Fusarium nodosum. Next base: position 18,843 of record JAAVUE010000095.1, on the reverse strand, counting down.
AGCTGCTTGTATCACCAAGTCGTTCCACAATCATCTTATACACATCAGCATCGCCAAGCAACTCTATCATGACAGGTACATCAGCCCGGCAGAATGGAAACTCCAGCACAAACGGTCAGCCAAGTGATCCTCAAGGCCAATCTTCCAATGGAAATGGTCATCATCAGCTGTCTACTTCCGCTGCGCTTAACCTGACTGTGCTGGGGATGAACAGCGGCACTGCTATGGATGGTATTGACTGTGCTCTTGTTCGATACTACCAAAAGACCCCAGAAGATGCTTTACACATGGAGCTACTCAAGGTATGTTACGTTTTACACTTATCTTTACGCCCGTCACTGACCAAAAGTGCAGTACGATGAGATGCCTGTACCTCAATGGATCAAGAAGCCCGTCCTCACGATGCTACGTGAGACTAAGACAACTCCTTCCAAGATGTCACAGCTCAATGTACAGCTTGGAGAAATGTTTGGTCATGCCGTCAAAGACTTTTGTGAAAAGCATGAAATACCAATAGATAGCATTGATCTCATTGGATCACATGGCCAGACCATTTGGCTTCTATCTATGCCAGAAGAAGGAGAGACACGTTCGGCATTGTGCCTTGGAGAGGGCACAGTTATCAGTGCCATTACTGGCATCACAACTGTGACGGACTTCAGAATGGCAGAGCAAGCAGTAGGGAGACAAGGAGCACCTTTGGTCGCTCTGATTGACGGCCTTCTGCTGCATCACCCTACCAAGTGGCGTGTGTGTCAGAATATCGGTGGAATTGCCAACCTTTGTGTCATCCCCCCTGACTCCGAGGGCGGAGTTGACTCTATGGTTGACTGGTGAGTTGCCTGCTACCTAGCGTCGGCATGAAGTGACTAATATTCTCAGGGATTGCGGACCGGGCAATATGTTTATTGACAACGCCATGCGATATTTCACCAACGGCGAGATGGAATACGACAAGGATGGCGAATGGAGCGCCAGGGGTACTGTGTGCCAAGGAATTGTCGACAAGTTTCTTGACACAAACAAGTACTGCAACCAAATTCCTCCCAAAACCACAGGAAGGGAGACGTTTGGCGACAACGAAGGTCAAGAACTTATCGGCGAATGTCTGGCTACAGGCTGCGACAAATACGATACGATAGCAACAATCACTCGTATCACAGCCCAGAATATTGTCAAACAATACCGCACATTCTTCCCTCGCTTTGGCATCAGCCTGGAAATAATTTCTGAGCTTTACATGTGCGGTGGTGGAGCCCGGAACCCGACTATTATCAAATATCTCAGGGAGCAGCTTCCGGGTACAGAAATTCGCGCACTTGATGAGACCGGAGTTCCGTCTGATGCCAAGGAAGCGGTATCCTTTGCCCAACAAGGTATGGAGGCTATTCTGGGCCGCGCGGCGTTGGTTCCGGTCAATAGTGACAGTCTGGTGCCTAACACGATCTCAGGAAAGATCGCTCCAGGCAGGAAATGGCGCGATATCATGAAGTTGGCAATGAAATTTGGCGAGGGTCGTTTAATCTTGCCTACAGTCAAGGAAATGATTGTGGAAAAGCCATATACTGCCTGGAAATCAATGCAAGCTTTCGATTGAGTAGTCACAGTGCCTTGAGAGTACAATACAAAGATGACTAAATTGTATGAGTGTCATTGAAGTTTAGGTCTCCCATGAATAATTAGGGACGAGCGGAATCCAACTTTTGGGGCCACACTTGCTCTTCATATGGAGAAAACGTACAGCACATTTCTTCTTGCTCGTCGTTTTTGCCTCGAGGTTTTGGTATGTTAGGAAGATGAGCGTAAGTAGCCCTATGCTTGTCACGTTTCGTAGGCGTGTCCTTCAGGCTGTTAGCAACTGGGTATGCTTAGTATCCTACCATCGTGTTAAAACAGTGCTCACATCTCCCGGCGTTGGCTCCACCTGTCCCAGGAACGCCATTGGAACCCTGGATGCTAAGATGAATCTGAGGATTTTGCCATAGTAGATTTGGTTTGTAATAAGGAATGCCGAGGCTAAGAAGTGACGCTCCAGCAAGGATAGCAACTACAAGGCGTTAGATTCACCGTGGTTTTATCATCACGACCTTCTCAGATTACCGAAACTGTAAATTCACCGTTCTTGATCTCATGATATCATTGTCATTGAAACAGTAGAGCCATTCAACTTCTCTCTCGACCCATTGACGTCTTGATGACCTTCAAAAGACCCTAATAGTAGACGAAAATAGCTCTATAACAAGCCCTAGTTAAGTAAGGGTGCTTTGTTTAGGATCTATTGATAGCGTGCTATATCATATGTACTATCCTCATTATAGCGCCATGTTCATCATAATGCATTAATGCATCGGAACTAGACATTGCACCGTGCCTTGTATTTTTCTTTATGTGCGCAGTCGTACAGAGTCAAATAGCTTCAAATACTTCAATTTACACAATCAATGCAGTAAGTGGATGTTGCCCAATAAATTAAGACATGTTTAACATGGCGCAAGGTGTCATGATTACAGCATAGAGTAATCACTAGTGGAAAGAGCTTGATGCACAACTATATGCCTAAGAACAGGTACAATTATTAGCCTGGAATACATACACGCATACAAGCAATCACTATACAGTCATTTACTCATCATAATGGTGTTGGATATGTTGGCCTGTAAGAGCTATCAAATCATTGATCACGAGGTAATGCTACTTAACATATTGCATAACTCCCGCGAAAACATTTCTCAGTTCTAATAGACTACTTCGACTTCAAGATAACCGTTCTACCTGACACTATTATTCAATATTCACCATGAGCCCACCCACAAAGCTCACGGCATCGTTAGGACACAAGCCGCCGTTCCCTCCATCATATTCCTTGATCGGCCTGGATGACGTAATCCTCCCTGCTGCCTTTAACGAGCTTTCTCCAATTGTCAGGGAACTGCAAGCATTGGAACTTGACGACCACGAGGGGCTGAACAGATTCCTCTCTGCCTTTAACGAGCTTTCTCCAATTGTCAGGGAACTGCAAGCATTGGAACTTGACGACCACGAGGGGCTGAACAGATTCCTCTCTGCCTTTTTCGATCTTTCTCGATTCCATGGCTTACGCAAGTTGCTATGGCTCATCGGCATCTATGGAACCCCACGGTCTTTATACTACCAGAAATTCCTTCGCCGCGAGATTGTGATTGTAGAACAATTCGACCTTCATCTCGTTTGCGCAAAGCCAGGGACGTTCATCAAGCCACTTCCTGACTTTCTTCTCCACTACGAATTCTGGGAGGCCAACATATGCTGCGAACCTCAAGTGTATCGGGCCGTTTGTGGGCTTCTCTACTCATACTGCGGCCTTATTCGCTTTCAATATGATTTACAGGTGGTCAAAGATTGCAACTTGGTTCACGAGAACTTGGAAGATAAAGCTTAGACGGAGTTTGTTCATACAATACTACCAAATCTTCACCCCAAGGACCCCAATACCATGTATAGACGAATCCAATATGGTGAATTGCGGTTAAATCGTCTCGATACCCTTTACCGGTATTCGCCTTATAAGTTCTCTGTATCCAGTATCATCCAAGGCTTCCAACATGCATTATCCGCACATTCAAAGAACCCGAATGCCAGTCGTCAGCAAACAGCATTGGGACTTGCGATCTTCGCCATGGCTCTATGCACCGCATTCACTGCCTTGTTTCTTGTGCTGCCGGTGGTCTCGTCACTAGCGACAATCTATAGCTCTATTGTAACGTGGAAACGGGTTGCTAAATATTGGAAGAAGGAGAGGTCACAACCGGCTTAATAGATACTTTGTTATCCATTTGTCCCACATGGCTCAGTGCGGAGAGCCAGCATGGCGTTAAAAGGTCCGATATCTTGATAGGTTTTAATGGTAGAATTTTTATCTTTCTTTAACATTTAGATACAATTTAAGAAAATAAAATAGTAACTTTAGCCCTTCATATGCATCGAAAGTAGGCGACGATATGTTGAAGAAATGATTGTAGAAAATCCTTATCCTAACTGGAAATCTATAGAAGACTAACGCCAGCATAGAAAAGGCCAGTTGTACCTAGCTTCTTGCAACACCAGTATCTTTCACTTTCGCCACTACTTCCTTTCAAGGGCAATGAAGTCAAGAGGCAACTGTGAGTCCATGCTCTCGTAACATATTGGTGAATTCCGCAGATGAAAGGTCAGTCAGTACAATGATATTGACAGCATACTGAGTCGCGTTAATCGACGACGACATAGTGCATTTCCCCTGCCTTGGCATTTCCTCCACCCGCACAATGTATTCGGTCACGGTGTGTCTACTATAAGAGCCCATAGCAATAAACAGGTCAGGCCTGGTGACAGAGGCGCAATTATTCCAATAGATGGTGAGTGAGGGAGGACCGGCTCCGAAGACGCCTGTGCGTATTTTGATCTCGTCGGTAGCAAGGTCGTGGTATTTACCATCGACGATGGGGTACCTGTCGATTGTCCATTTTTGCATTGGGGCCAATGTAAAGGGAGAGACTCCAGGCGGTATGTTGCCGACTTCATTATTGTTACCCATTTTCGTGATAACTTGAGAATAGAGCTGTGAGTGGCAAAGTTTTCGTGTTGTGAAGGGAGTTGTAGAACACCGGAATAATTCTGAATTGTGTAGAGAGTAAATGCTGCTGATGCTGAATTATGATCTGAGTGTTGTTGGGAGCTTTGGGTTGTAATGGATAAGGCCTTGGCATTTGAAAACCAACCTTATTATGCCGATCAAGGATCCACTCGAGGCTTTCAGTAGGTAGGTTAACTTCTGATTGTTGTACATCTACAGTTGGGTTTGTTATTTCTCTTTAGCCTGATTTTGTAGGTAATGTAAGGTTTCAGTAGGTGGAGTAGTGTATATTAGCCTGTTACTATTATCGTTGATGTATATGTGCCCGTGATGGTTTATATCTGCAGTTGGCAGACTTCTTCTGCCGTTGGTATACTTCTTCTATATCTAATGCTACCATCATTCCTTGGCCACATTTACAATAAGGGCAGGAGCTACTGACTGACTGTAGTCTGATCCAATGACCACTTGATAAAGTTCACAACCCTGAGGGTTGGACTTGAGCTTGTTTTGCAGCCCGTTAGAGGCTCGCAGATAATGAACGCCACTTTGGTCTCGTGGTCTTGTCGTCGTTCTCGTTGCTAACTATGCATCGCGACCATCAGATATCTTTACCCGTTGTTTAATCAGACCTGTAGCAATATTTGCGAAGAGTATTTGGTCATTTTGAGCCAAGTGATGGTATAACGATGTGGTGAGAAACTATATAAGAGTGGTTTCGTCTGCTGCTAGTGGTAATAAATTCATAGGCAGAACAACTAACCATCATCCTACAGTATTAAGATTTCATCACAGTAATTGAACATCTATACTTTCAGAAATTTGAAGGTAAGCTTGAAACGAAGACTCGTATTTCTTCAGAAGCTTATCGTTGTATCTTAGACCTCCACCACATTCTACTTCTTCAGCCTCGCGAACTTCGCCGTCGCAGATCCCATCGAGCAAATGGCGCCCAGGCCTGACTAGTCGCCTAATCCGCAGAGGATGCCTAACTGGTTCTTCAACTACACCGGGGGCTGGGTTGAGTGGTGCCGAGATCGGGGCCCCTAAAGGGATTTAAATGGGTTTGGCACACTTCTGGCGACAATATCTGGTTTGTTATATTGCTTTGTTGGTGAAAGTCTTAGTTGGGATACGGATACAAACAGGAATCTTACATGTTTGATTCCCAACATAGCTTAAATAGGTGATAAGAAAATAAGAAAATGTATATATTCATGTACGTATATACCCGGCTATGTAGCTGCTTTAACTATATCATCTGACCCGGACTCTCACGCCCTTAGTGTCAAGTCTTGGCGTGGCGACAAAATAATCGTGCAAAAACGCAACATCGGTATCATCCGTCTCAAAGAGTTCCATGTCCCATCGCACAGCCAAAGCCAGCCCTGCACAAAGCTCAGCCCTAGCGAGATGGATGCCTATACACTGACGCAGGCCTTTGTTGAAAGATAAGAGATACTTATTACGCGACGCACCATCTGTGCCCAGCCATCTTTCTGGTTTAAACTTCCACGGATCGGGAAAGATCTCCTCATGGGTATGTAACACCAGAGTTTGTATACCCATTGGAGTACCTGGCGGGATCGAATAGGAAACTCCAGTGTTTGGATGGACATATATCGTATGGTGTTCCGGGTCTATCACTGGATGTCGTCCAGAGAGACCGAATCCATGTCGATAGGCCTCTGTTATCACAGCACCTAGGTATGGAAGCTTGCCCAAGCTGTCTAAATCACTTGATTTGTACACGGATGCGAGCTCGGAAGCTCATCATATCCTTGACACCTGGCGGAGCAAGACTAACTGGGAGTAGGCTCAAGATGTCTCTGATCCAAGTGAAGTGTTTTGCGAAATTTGTAGATCTGAGCAAAGCTCGAAGATTATTGCGAAGAAAGTTAGCCCGCATGGGGTCGCTGACAACATTTTCATTGCTTCCAAAACTGTATTGGCAGACAATGCTATAGAAAGTCTAAGCTTGAAGTAGGATGCAGATATGTCCGCACATATTCGTTTGTGAAACCGAAGTAAAGATCAGACAAGCTCACTATATCACCGGATGGAGATGATACTTCAAAATGATCACTCAATTGTGCAATTTTCCCCTCGAGTAGATGAGGCATGCGCCGCGAAACAGCCTGGCGAGAGAAGAAAGGATTGAGAGGTTGCCGGTGCCGTTTATGCAATTCGTGTTCCAGTGTAGCACCGAGCCCTTCATCTGTTTCCAGGGCTTTCACACTGTGAAAGTCCTTGTCCCGTCGATGGCTGCTGCACGGACTGTAGATTGTGTCGATGAAATTCGGATCGGAAAAGGAAACCTCTCGAGGGGATATTCTCACAATTGGCCCTGGCAACTTGTCAGCGGTTTTTCCCAAAGACTTGTGTATGCCATACATTACCGTATCGATCATGCAATTCCTTGATCTTGAAGACATATTGACCTGGAAGAAAAACGTCGTAATAGCACTCATACCAATGAGTACAAGCTGCAAGCTTTGGTCCTGGGATTGAGGAAAGGGGTGATATATATAAACGGAAGAAAACCAGGCTGCAACAGTATACAAGAAATGGTGCTGATCTGCTTTACACATACATCGGCTGCGGAAAAGCGAAATGCATGATAGACCTCTAAAACTAGGGAAGCGGTGGCCACTCCATTTCCTCAAATCCCAATGACGGCGGGTCGCCAAAGTAAAGAACTCCTGGATATTCGCGATTTTTCCTGTGTGTCAACACATGGCTCCGTATCATGTTCCGCGTGAACCAATATTTCATCAAATCGTCAGCTCCACGCACACGTACATGAATCGCCTCGTCAGGACTCGCCTCCACGTCGACCATCTTGACCCAATATGAGGAGCTGTAAACATCACAGCTGTGAGGAAAGCCTTTAGGCGCAGTAGCAAGCTGAGAGAGCGTCTCGGTATCGAGCATGATGCACGCAACGTATCTTGTATTCCCAACGTCCGACCTGCCCCCCTTGGATGCAATCCAGGTCTTGAAATATTCGCGCACCGCAGCGAAAGAGGCGTTTTCCAGACTCTGATCCTCCACAACATCATTCTCATAGCGGCGTACAAATTCCTCGTTTGGGCGCGTGTCAACCTCGACAGGGACATCCTTATATCGGAAGTCCGTTTTTTTACCCTGGGTAATTCGGAACTTGAGACCCTCGACTTCGTCTTCAACCCAGTGCTGGGCGATATTGTTTATAATCTCAAGAGCATACTCGAATTTCTGGTCCGATCCAGGGCCGTAAGCGGTGCGTATAATAGCGAAGCCCCATTTCTTAGGTTTGTGGCCGTGTGTGAGAGTTAACGTTGTGTCTAGTCGGTGGATAACGCTACGCTTATGTCGAGGATCTCCTTCAAAGCGAGCTATTCGGAAGACGTCATTGTAGATCCAGGAAGGATCGTCCTCCTCATGGATCACTGGTTGGGTCATAGTATATAGAAGTATTAGATATTGATATTTCTACAATGGTCAAAAAAAGAGGACAAGGACACATTGAGAAAACGCCAATAGACTAGGCCAGTATGTATCCACTCCTGATTAGGTAAGGGTATAATTCAGTAAAGAGATCTAGCTGGCTAAAGCGTTATTAATTAGCTGAAGTTACCCTAATGTCAGTTACCTTATAACTGGCTACCTCTATAAATTAGCTATTTTTTTTATATATATAGGAATTTAAGGCTATAGATAGAGTTGAAGGTTAGCTTAATTTGGGATAGTAAGGGCGTGAGTGATAGTAAACCGTCGTAGAATAGACTCGTTTGAACTTTATATACAGGTAAAACGGAGTAGAAAATTGTTGCTATTGCGTTATTATTGCCGATAGAAAGTACTCAGGGTATGCGCTATTTGATAAGGAAATCTAGGTATTTTCAAACCCCACCTAAATTTCCATTCCTTGCCACAATTTCCACATGTAGAACATATAGAAGGGATTCTATAGTGTAGATATAGAAATGCTGAAGCCTACATAGAATGGAATGGAATAGATATAGATCCACATTATAGACCCATATGTGGATTTCGTGGTATAGATTTAAACCCTAGTCACAATTATCGATCATAGTCTGGGGAGCTATCTGGAGAGGCGGCAAGTCTGACATCATCATCATGATCCGCAATCAGACTGCATGAAGGAAAGGATATACTTTTGTAAATTATATACAGGCTTTAGAGGAAGGTTTACTTCCTATTTGGACCGGTTTTCGCTATTTTTAACAAGATAACGCTGTATACATATATTAGAAGCTACAATGAACTGGCTGTTAGAAAACGGCATTTCCTGGATTGACTGGCCTGCTCACAGTCCTGATCTCAACCCAATTAAGTATATTTAGAGGCAATTAAAGTCGAAAATTCAGGGCTTTAAAATGATATAACTTTTATTATTATTATTAGAATTTAATTGAATTAATTATATATAAGTGAAGTTATTATAGCTGAAGTAGTTAAGTTACTATAGGGTGGGGTATTTATAGACTTTTAGAGTATAATTTTATTATTATAATATGAGGGGAAACTCTAGTACTTCTAATAAAAGATAGAACTCACTTAATATAAGACTTTATCCCTAACACTTCTAATGCCTTCAGTAATTCTATAGAAGATATATATACAATATAGATTAAATATCTAAAATCGGGTTTAATAGCTACCTCTGTAAAAGGCAGACTTGCAGAGTTTCTAGGTTCTGTGCAGACTTTATTTTATATTACAGCTAGCAGTAAAAGAAGAGACACTATATATTTAAACTTAATATATCCTACTGCAAATAAGTCTATACTTAGTAATTAAGACTTATAAGAAGACACTATTCCCTTGAAGGAATATATATTTAAAATATCTCACACTTAAGTAAATATCTTCTCTTTCTTAAATCAAACTGAATAATAATAGCAGGCAGATATAAAGTGGTATATACTAGTTATAGCCTCAACCCTTATAAGGAAATCCCAATAGGGGCTAAGTATATATTAATGCATTTCCTAAAAGACCTTAGTAAGGAAGTAAATAATAGCAGGTATAAGTCCCTTTAGTTTACTTACAGTAAGGAAGGAATTATCATACTCAATACTGAATGCAATATCGATAAAGCAGAATAGCGAACTTTATGCGTTACTAGCCCCCTGAAACTTCTGGTAACTTCCTTTATTGTTAGTTTTAAAGAAAATACTATAAGGTAGACCTGCAGACTTCAGATTTTATATACCTTTAAGGAAAGGCCTCAAGGTGTTATAGAAGAACGAGGGACTACATTTACTATATAGCTGCAGTAGTAATAATGTCAATAAGTCGATAATAATCCTCGCTTCAGACAGGCATGCCCTCAGTTATTTCTCATCTTTAGCTTCTGCAGCTACTATAGTATATAACAAGGTTGAGATTAGCAGTGATCTGCATTTCCCAATTGCTACAGATATACTAAAGAACACTGACTCCTCTAGAGCACCCGTGAAAGACATCAGGGTATTAATCTGCTCTAAGATAGGCAGTTAGTTCTCAGATATATAGCGATAATTCCATAAGGTTTAACTAGAATAAGTTAGAATGCAAGGTAACTTAAGGTAGTAGGAAATATTCATTATAGGTTTAGCTAGGCTTAATAGCAGTCTCTATAGAAAGTTATTAGTATTAATAAAGTTAAAAGGGGTTCTATAAGCTTTATATTACCTTAGAGGGAGGATACTAATAAAAGATAAAAGCGTTTAATAGAAACCCTAGAATAATATAAGACCTCTGCTACACTGTATCTATAGCTAGAAAGTCCGTTTTTAAGAGCGGGAGTAAGAAGACCTTATATCTCAGTGACCTATTATAAATTAGAGTAAGTAGAGATAATTCAAGTGTTTCTTACTATTTAAAATATTATTAAGGCAGGCAGTTAAGTAATATAGATAGAGGTAAGAAGCTAGTAGAGAGAGAAACTTAATAATATTTAATATTAGTAATAAGCTTATCTATATTAAATTGATAGAGGATAAATATATAGCAGTTAAGTGACTTTTAAGTAAGAAGCTAGTTATATATAATATTCTTTTAATAATAGCTAATCTAGAAAATTTAAATATAACTTAAATAATCTTAAATATATAGCCCTTTATAATAGATACAAGTTCTTTAGTTATATCTGGGATAAATGTCTGTATTACTGTCAATAAAGATAGGTAATATAAATGTTAAATAAGATAGTTTACTATAGTATATACAGTTCAGTGTATTAAACTCTAGATTCTTAACTCGAAACTGACCGATAAGTTGCAGAGAGAGCTGAAATAGCGCATGAGCAAATGAAATTCTAGTTTGAGGATACTAAAACAGTGCCAGTTGAATTGCAGGGTTGTATATTATGATCTGTTAACAGTGAGGTAGTATGGCACGTAATCGTTATCGAGGTACTAATATAAAAACTGGTGATATTAGACATCACTTTCGATCTTACACTTTAAAATCACTTATCCATACTCCTCTTAACATCCGATAATTATAAACTTATAGTAAGAAGTAAGTTTAACCTCGCGACGGGCTATATATACTAAGTTACTACTCTTCATCAGAAGAGAACTCATCAATGATATCATCTTCATCCCTATCCCTATCGTCAAACTCATCATTCCTCTTCTCCTCCCTTCCACCTTGACTTCTTCTCCCCTTTCTTCTATCCGAAGGACTTTCTTCTTTCCTTCTTCCTGTCGATCGTCGAGATTCATAACCGGAACTATTCCGTGACAACCCTCTGTCACGATTCGTAACCCTAGGCGATAGAAGTTCTCTACGCCGTCCTTGATAATCTTTTTGCGCGGGCGTAGATCGCGAATACCCTCCCACATCATCTGACTGCTCGTCGTGTCGTAGTGCCAATGTCTTTGCAATCTCACTGTCGTCTCCTCTCGTAGCATGCAGATAATCCTCGAAATCCCTGGCTGTCTTGGCAATATTGTTAAAGTTTGCTGTTGTCAGCCTCACCACTGTCCATTTCTTCTCCCCGCTCGCAATAGCCTGTGCGTTAGTCATGCCAGCCGCTGCAAGGTTGCTGTCTCGATCATGATGACCCAAGGAGATGGCAAGTTGGAAGGCATTGCGGATCTGCCGACCATTCCAAGCAGTTTTCATTGGTTCGTGGGCTCTGTAGTGTCTATCGGCCCATGTGAGCAGGGCACTCTTGTCAAACTTGACTTTGATCTTTGTTGTCTTATTATCTCTCGTGAGGCGATCCAAGATTCCCTCCCATATTTCGAGTGTTTCTTTTAGCCTGATGGTCGGGTACGCAAGAGATACATGAATGCGGGACTTGAAAGCCTCGTCTATGACGCCCACTCTGTTGGTAGTCAAGAATAAAATTCCTGAGTAGTATTCTAGTTGGCGAAGGAATACTAGACATGTTAGACAAGCACCTAACGAATTGGCGACGGAGGTCTTACCAGAAACTAAAGCATTGCGATTTGTATCTCGCCAATCTCTGCGGCTCAAAAAGACATCAGCTTCATCGAGAAGCAAGATGCAACCCCACCGTTGAGCCCGCTCTGTATGCTCAATCAAGGATCTTTCAACACTATCCGGGTCGACTCCCAAGTCGCCACATGTGATCGGATACAATGGTCGCCTACTATACGCGGCAAGTGTTTCAGCGGTACTTGTTTTGCCTGAGCCTGGTGGTCCATGTAGAAGAATGATTAAACCTTGTCCTTTCCCTCGCACAATATCGATCTGGGTGGATTTCTTGGGAATATACTGGTGCCTGGATTCTGGGTCTTGTTCTAATACCAAGTTTCTCACGAGACCAACCAGTAGCTTCCGGTGGCCATCTGGGATCACTAGGCTCTCAAAACTGTTGTCTCTTGCCGTATCGCTCTTGTCGATGTCTTCCATTTGACTCACGTAGACTCGATCTGTGAAATAATTGTCAGCATCTTGTAAATACGGTGAGTGAGTGTTTCATTACGGTAAGTTCTGGTGCGGAAGAAATACGCAGGTACCCAGTGGGGTAACAACTGAAGGATATCGTTTGATACCGGATTCGAACTGAGTTTCACAAGACCAGTCTCATGATGATGAGATAACGCGAAATCCGCCATGGCCTTTTCGTCCACTTCTCTATCAAACAGATCCAACGCGATACCATCAATGTCATCCTGAGTCTCTGCATTATCTGGTTCAAAGGGATTCAGTGCTCCTAGCTCCGGTTTTGTTGGTTGACTAGCATAATATGATCGTTTGTCAGAAGAGCGATAGTAATCTTTGAAATCAACGAAAATGTCTCCAAACACCTCATCAGGTGTTTCATCATCGTGTTGAGGGACCGTGATACCTCTGTAGCTTTTGTGACCATGTGACCAATAGTATCTGTTTCCTCTTTCTGTCAAACGTTCCACAATCTCATCTTTTTTTTCGTGAAATCTGAGTGGAAAGACAGGCAGGTCTTTGATATTGCGCTCCCCGGAGAAGTGCTTGATCTGCTTGATCTGTGCCTTTGGTCCAAGGTAGTATCCATCAGATTCCATAGTGTAATAGTCGATGGTCAGAGGAATCCAGATCCCACGTGTCGAGCTTTGTACATATCCTTCCGGCATTTTGTCATTCTGGATTTCAGAAAAGGTCTTGAATCTGGTTCGTGATTTTTCTTTGCGTTGCTGGCCACCGGACAAGCCATAGGTCTTGCCCAGTTGCTCATATCCCTTCTCCTTGACGTAGATAATGTCTCCTATAGAGAAAAGAAAGTATAAATCTTCGAAGCTGATCTTTTCCAAGGTTCCAGCTCTGATTTTGGAGAATGTCGTATGCTGTGCTGCTAGATATTTGTTACTGAACTCTTGGAGTAGTTTCAGATGCTCGAAACGCTTGACCATCTTTTTCCGCTTCTTGAGTGCTTCAGAATTGTCTTTCTTTGTCGAATCCCCCTCGCCTTCGGGATTGGGTGGCTCCATTGAGGGTTGTGGTGACCGTTGTTCACTTGTCTCACCCGTTTCTGGTGCTATACTCGCAGGAGCTGCTGGAACGTCTGCTTTGTCGGATCCCTCAGCATCCAATTGCAGATCATCTTGAAGTTGCGCCAGCCTTTTGTCGATCTCATCATGGTACCTAATAAGAAGCTTCAAGAGACAGATAGGTCAGTAATGTTTTGTCGGTGGTGATAAGATTGGTTCTACCTTGTAGGGCGGCGATAGTCTGAGTGCATAGAAGAAACAAAGGTCAGCATGTTACGGAATCTGCCAAGTATGTCTTACAGTAAATATGACTTGTCGTCACACTCAATACCTGTAATCTCGGTCATCTCCTGTAGTAGAGATTCTGAGCTCAGCTCTACCCTATGGGGCCGTTCTTGATGATCTCGAGGCTCTTTTATGACCTTGTCATTCTGGGTAACTTCAACAAGAGATGAAGCGGGATAGTATGCGGCAATGACATGTTTAGGCTCCGGTTGGTTATCGGTCCATTTTTCCATGCTCAAATACCTCACCTTGCAAACCGTCTTGTCTTCTTCATCTTCACCTGGCTTATCGGAGTTTTCTCTATAGAACAGTTAGAACACAAGTGTAGTTGAGAAATAGTTGGGTTCGTACTCGGCCACGACACTTGCGTCGTCCTTTTGACTACCATTATTATTCTTCTCATTCATCTCCTTTTGAACCTCTTCCAACACACTTATAGCAAGATTCAGGCGATACTCGAGATTTTCCTCATTGGAGCCAGGGTGTAAACTCTGCAGCTTTCTGGCTTCCTGCTCAAGAACCTGCGCGGCTATAAAGAGCTTAGTGCTGGATATTGTACCAAATACTCCTTTCGATTTCCCGGCTTCTTTATCTGGTGCCGGTGATTCTTCAACAGCTGCAGGAGTTGGAACTGCATTTTGGTCTGAAGAGTCATCTCGCGGGGTAGGTTCAGGCAGAGGGCCAGTTGAGGAGCCGTCGGGTGTATCCGGAGGAGTAGCCATTGTCTCAGTTCGAGATTTGTGAGTAGATTTAATACAAAATGTTCGATATCAGACTCGCGTTAAAATAGCCTCATTTCTTATTTATAAGAAAGACATACGTGTAGGTAAAATCTTTCAACATTGAGTGCAAAACCGTCGAAGCGCCAGCCTGATTGCCAAGCCGGTTAGCCGGCCAAGAATAGTAACTTCGAGAGCACTGATTTACAATCCTGCCTAAAGACTGGCCCCATAAGCCTTTACCTTAAACTGGAAGGTGGTAACATTTTTTGTGGGCTGTATGGCTTCAAACGCCAAACTATTGGTTACTGAGGAGTGAAATCTGCAGCAAGGATATAGTGTCACTGCTGACATGCATGTAACTAGGAAATATCCGTCAGCTTCATATGTAGTTTCACGGAAGGTCTATTATTCCTAATTCATTCTTCTTTACAATTGGGAAATGGTTAGGCAACCTCGGAATACACGGCCCTCTTGCGGATGCCAACATCGCTGGAATAAATATCCGCCGCTCTATTGTTTCCCTACTAGAGTTGATGGATCGACGAGCCTCACAGCATCTGTTGAGCGGATTATCTTCTTTTTCACAACCCTGCTAATTATCCCAGCACGCCCTGATCGTTTCTTCTTCTGTCTTTCACATCAAAACATTCCACACCGAGGATGGATGATTTGCGTGGTACTAGACAACCTGGTAAATCTCGCAGCGCTCATCCGCCAGTCTGCGAAGTACCAGAGTTCATGGTCAGAAAGCTAAACGGAGATGCACATCCAGCCCTTATGGCTACACCAGGCTCTGGAGTCATTTATAGAAGGTCTGAGTCTTGGGTTTCCGAGTCTTCCGTAGCTGATACCACGTAAGTTACCCATGAAAGGATTCTATACCAATAAGCTCACTCTTATCCCAGTGACTATGACCAACTGTATGCTACTGCTATTCAAGCACAGCACGGATTCATCCGCAAAGTAAATGTCTTGTGTTCAAAAAGAAAACTGCCGCCTTTAGACCTGTCTGACATCCACTCATGGTCAGAAGTCGAACAGTCAGTCTCCAACGCTTGTGAAGCATTGGAAGCTTTGTCGTTAAAGGAGAAAAAACATGTTCCAGGTTTCACCGGCAAGCTGAAGCAGGCGTTTCAAAAGCTCTGCAGAAATGCCGGCACTGGAACAACTCTCATAAACCTTGTTCCGACAGACTCTTATTGCTCTATTCTATGCGGTGGTTTGAAGATCATATTCCAAGCGCTTCAGGAGACCGATCGGTATAGGGAAGAGATATATAATACTTTGGAAGAGTTACCCTTTGTACTGAACGATAATGCCTCATTCCTCAGCTTAAACTTCGCAGACGAGGATCTGCACAGACGCGCAGCTTCTATATATGCGGCCATTTATGGATTGATGGAAGTGATCATAGATTGGTTTCTAAAGAGGTCTCTGGGTGAGTCACCCTATCCATCCAATGTCGACGTGCTACTTACTCACATCCGTTATCTTAGTAACTGGTGTCAAACTATTTGCAAATCCCACTGGATTCACCGAAAAGTTAAAAAACCAAATGGCCATGGTCAAGGCAGCCGCACAGCGATTTACTACTCGGATCGCTATACTGTCAACCGAGAAGCAAGAAACCTTGTCACAGCAGAACCATACTCTCATGTTTGGCCTCAGCATGCACTCAGAACAGGTCATGGCAGAGTTTAGTGATATAAGATCACGTCTTCTAGTCCTGGACAAGTTGACCCAGTTCTTTGATGATACAGCAAAAGCAGAACTTGAACGTCAACAACTTCGGTTGCAAAGAGATGAAGCACCTCGAATCCAGGCCCCTGCAGTGACGGTTGAGGATATACTTACAAGATGGTGCTATGAGCCTGAATTAGTGCCCAACGACTGCACAAAGATATTGAGATCCCAACACATCGCAGGCTATGAGATTGATCTCGATCTTGTCACTACCATCAAATTTCATCCACGGTTCCGGTCATGGCTGACGCTTGACGAATCATCAGTTCTATTTATTGACACAAGATCTGATAACCCCATCAGCAGTTTGGAGATGCCTCTGGTTGCCGCTGAAACCTATCGTCAATTGGAAACCTTTGTTGACCAGCATAATCGAGAAGCCCACGATGATGCCGCTCATATTATACCGATGGCGTTTTTCGCCAATCAACACAGAGATATGAGAAGAGATCCAAACGCGAGTCCAAATGAGCTTGCGATGAGTCTTTTATTGCAGCTTGTCGACCAGTATCGTGATTTCAAAACCAATGATCTAGACCTCGTGGAAACAGAGGTTGATCCTACCAATATCGAAGCGATCTTATTCGTGTTTGAGAGTCTTCTAGCTCAGCTATCACAAAACACCATTCTCATCCTCATAATTGACGACCTGAGCATATTCACACAACCATTGTCCAGAAGGAGAGGTATGATGCAAGTCACAGAGACGCTACTGGACATTCACCGCAACGGCGAATACATAGCTAAGCTCAAGTTTGTATTTGGAAACTCATCTCGAAACGATTTCAGTCATGGGGTATTCACAGAGGACGAGGCGTTGAGAATATGGCAATCCGATGCCACTTTACCTGTGAGTGAGCATTTAGATAACTGGTAGATGATCGAAATATTACATAATATGTCTACTAGATAAAGAATTTGAAGTCAATCTCGTAACTCTCTGCTGTGCAGTGACGAGCATAAACCTGACGCTCCTAGTCACAAGTTTGAGCCATTGTTTTCAGCAAGTCCGGCATGGTGTAGTGCTAACATTTCGCGCTCTCATAACTTGAGAGATCAGTTCCGCGGAGCCCAGGGTTCGATTCCCTGTACCGGAGTTTCCTTTTACACTCACTAAGCATTTCTATTTTTTGCAGTTCCACTTTTGCTCTTTTCCTACCCTCGGGAGTAGTATAAATCAATAACTTCTTCTCAATTAAAAGGATCTCTGTATAGAGAATTTATTATTTTAATTTTAGTATTACTAGTATTACTTTTTTATTATAAAGTATTAAATAACTGGAGGAAAGTTAATATCTAATCTAACTAGTATTGAATGCTAGAGAAGATTCTATCCTTATTGAATTGTCGTTTTCACCTAAGACATACCTAAATACTCTGCCATTATATCTACCAGTTGGCTAGAGACACGCTTGTTCCCTTGCAGTACAGGCTATCGTTTGTCGACAAGTGGCTGTAACTTCTGGTTGACTTTATATGTATTATTGGCAGATCGTAGATATAGCTCTAATGCACAAATGAGCCCCCAGTTCGGAGTCTGATCGAAGAGGACAGCTTTGGGTGTATCAGATGTAGATAGAGGCTTGATCTCCTCGAGTACACGGCTGGCGTATATACAGCGGTGAAAGACTCGCCAGGCCTTTATTTTTACATCAGCCTTTTCGGCTTTAAGAGCAGCTTCGAGGCTACGCAGTGTCACAGCGCTTGTAAATCATTAGCTGCGGAAGTCTTCAGGATATATCCATCTTTAACTTACTTTCTATCCCTAGATATATTCAGCCATTCCTTATTTACTACCTGTTGGAAGAAAGCCGCCATTGCATCCACGTGAGGCTCCAGCTAAAAACTCATCTAACAGTATGAGTCTACTGCCCCTGCACGATTCTTAATATCTACTGGCGGGGGCAGGGTAGCTTGCAACTCAAATGAGTTCTCCGATTCATGCTTTTTAGTAAGCATTATATTAAAGTGCGTAGAAAAAAGTGAGTCCACATTTGCAGTTTGCAATACTGTCGCTATAGATAACTCCATATTAAAGACAAGGCCAAGGCCAACCTTGTCGCTCATACTGCCGCCTACCTCTTATTGCATGAAGTCTATAGTAGAGTTCGTCTCTTAGAATGTACCTCTATCAGCGGTCCAGACGTAAGAGTTGTAAATATTGTATTTACTTCACTTCAGGAGGCTCTTTATTTAAGAATAACTTTATAGTACTAAGGTTTGAAATCTCTTATACTCTCTAGCTAGCTGTTCTTCAGCTCTTCTAATCTTATCTCTAATAGTATATACTTTAATCGGTTTATAGTAAGATAAGTTACTATATAGCCTGCCTGGCAATACTTATAACTTACTCTTCCTATTAATATATCTCTAGTTTATATAATATAGATTGATTTAAAATAAAATAAGATTATAGTCTTTAAGTATATCTATATTTAATTGCATTTAATATATTATTAGAGGTCTAGTTAAGCTTTAGAGCTTTAAATAAAGGGTAAAGATATTTACTACTATACTCTCTATTAATATAATTCCTATATTATTTAGTTTAAAATGCTCTATACTATTA
>JAAVUE010000094.1:0-104052 GCA_014898975.1 Fusarium nodosum | reverse complement strand
GTGGGGGTCCCTGCTAATGCTATGAAGTCACAGACCATCAATGCTAGGCTGACCTACGCCTGCCTGACCTGAGGCGCTGAGGTCTAGCGGGGTCGATAGCCCAAACATCCACCTCCAGGCAGGCCCCTCTGGCCCCCTGAACTCCCGGACTATCTCGTTTCCCCGCCCCGCCCCCGAATCGGTGTGCAAGGCACCCAAATCTTCAAAAAATTGGAAGGTGGGAGGATTAGCATTGGACCGATCAAGAAAACGATACAAGCTCCCGACTACCACCAACTTTCGAGGGGACTTTTCGATACTACCGTAAACACTATAACTCTTACGGATACAGCTCCCCACGGGTGGAAAGGATACAGTCAATATGGATGGCATGAGTGAGTCCTGCACACTTTTGTCAACGAGGGGCGAGGGGTAGCTAACGAGGGGACAGATTTGGATGTGTCCAACGGTATTTACGACGACTCACCATGATGCTGGTTCTCAGCTAACAATGATAGCGGCGGTGATGAAGGATGAGCAAGGCCGTCCTTTTATCGTCGTTCGAGAGTATGTTTATCCCCACCCCAGCCCTCACCGTCGATTCAACTCGCCTAACATCTTTTTAGTCAGGGGAAGAAGAAGCGCCAGTTTGGTAACGAAGCCGTTAAATCGCACATTCTCGCCGCCCGAACCGTCGCCAATATCGTCAAGTCGTCTCTTGGTCCTCGTGGACTCGATAAGATTCTTATCTCCCCCGATGGAGATATCACCGTGACCAACGACGGCGCCACTATCCTGCAACAAATGGAGATTACCAACCATGTTGCCAAGCTACTAGTTGAGCTCTCCAAGTCCCAGGACGACGAGATTGGTGACGGTACCACTGGTGTCGTTGTGCTTGCCGGTGCTCTCCTGGAGCAGGCTGCCGACCTGATCGACAAGGGAATCCACCCTATCCGAATCGCCGACGGTTACGACCAAGCTTGCGATATTGCTGTTGCCGAGCTTGATAAGATTTCAGACACAATCGAGTTCTCCCGCGAAGAGACCTCTAACCTTGTCAAGGTCGCACGAACAAGTTTGGGCAGCAAGATTGTCTCCAAGTCTCATGACCAATTCGCCAACATCGCCGTTGACGCCGTTCTATCCGTTGCCGACCTCGAGCGAAAGGATGTCGATTTCGAGCTGATCAAGGTCGATGGCAAGGTTGGAGGAGCCCTCGAGGATACCCTCCTTGTCAAGGGTGTTATTGTCGACAAAGACTTCTCTCACCCCCAGATGCCCTCAGAAGTCCGAGATGCCAAGATCGCCATCCTGACCTGTGCCTTTGAGCCCCCCAAGCCCAAGACCAAGCACCACCTTGACATCACCAGCGTCGAGGAGTTCAAGAAGCTTCAAAACTACGAAAAGGAGAAGTTTATCGAGATGATTCAGCAGATCAAGGACACAGGTGCCAACCTGGCTATCTGCCAGTGGGGTTTCGACGACGAGGCCAACCATCTCCTCCTCCAGAATGAGCTACCGGCTGTTCGATGGGTTGGTGGACCTGAGATTGAGCTGATTGCTATTGCTACCAATGGCCGAATAGTTCCCAGATTCGAGGATCTTTCCGCAGCGAAGCTGGGTACGGCTGGCATTGTCCGAGAGATGTCTTTCGGTACAACACGAGAGAAGATGCTTGTCATTGAGGAGTGCGCCAACACTCGGGCTGTTACAGTCTTTGTCCGAGGTAGCAACAAGATGGTGAGTTCTGTTTATTGTTGTGGACGGGAGAAATGCTAATATACCTAGATCATCGATGAAGCCAAGCGATCTCTACACGATGCTCTTTGCGTGGTGCGAAACCTGGTCCGTGATAACCGCGTTGTCTACGGTGGCGGTGCTGCCGAGATTGCCTGCTCTTTGGCCGTCGAGGACGAGGCTGTCAAGACCCCCGGTCTTGAGCAGTACGCCATGCGCGCCTTCTCCGAGGCTCTCGACACCGTTCCCATGACCCTGGCCGAGAACAGTGGTCTCAACCCTATCGCTACTCTTGCCGAAGTCAAGAGCCAACAGGTCAAGGCTGGACCCGAGGGCCGTGGCAAGCTTGGTGTCGACTGCATGGGACGCGGTGACAACAACATGAAGGAAGCCTTTGTTATTGACCCTCTTATTGGCAAGAAGCAGCAGCTCCAGCTTGCCACACAATTATGTCGCATGGTTCTCAAGGTCAACAACGTTATTGTGTCGGGAGCGGATGACAATGACTTTTAGACGAGATAAATGGGTAATGAACAAATGCATACTTATCAATCTTGTCACGTTTGAGGATTGGTTATGCAGGTAGATGATATCCATGGATGTATAATCAAAAGTGCTGTATATTCCTCATATTGCTGATGCTTGCCTATTGTGATGAATTTGATGTGACATGTTGAATTGTTTTACGCCGGGAGTGTCCATTCGAGGACATAGGGCGTCTAGCTAGGTATAATATTTACATATGGGTGCCATCCTGCTGTAATTACTACCTAATTGATGTGACATGAATGGTGTGATTGGATGATGTTTGGAGAACATCTGACAGGGTTCGGAGGAATTTCGTTCCCCTTGGCTTACGCGCTTTTATCCATCCATGATAAACATCTTTAACTCCATGAGCCAAGTGTATCTCCAATCTTGAATTGCGAAAATAACCTTGCCTGTTTTTAATTTCGATGCAGCCTAGTGAAGCTGCTACTTCTACTTCTCCGGAATTACTAGTTGATACCAACACTTCAACGACCATAACTAAAAGACGACCCATTCCTCGAAAAGGCCACACCAAATCTCGCGCAGGCTGTTCTAGTTGCAAAAGGAGAAGAGTCAAATGTGACTTGATCACCCCAGAATGCGGTGCTTGTTATCGGCTCGGCCTGGAGTGCCAGTATTTAAATAAGCCTGGGGGTCAAACCTCGACGACTACCCTATCAAAGCCATTACGGACTGACCCAGTCATGTTCGATATGAACGACCTAAACTTCTTTCGACATTTTCTTTTTGAAGCATATCCTTCTCTGCCTATCGATGGCTTCACTGTGTGGCAGCAAGCTTCACAGCTTTCGCATCAAGTGAGTTTGATATGGAGCAAGATTGTGATGATCCGACTAACAGACATACCCACCCAGTACGACTTCTTGTTGCACTCGATGCTAGGGTTGGGAGCGTCTCATCTAGGATTATTAACACCTTCTGGATACGAGAAAGCCGCCTTGAAACACAGAGTCATTGCAATCAGCGCACTGAACAAACACCTCACAAAGGCTAGCCTCACCCAGCAAGATGCTGAAGCAGCGTTCGGCGCAATGCTCAACTTGACATTTCAATCTGCATATATGACAGATGGACTTGTTGATTTTCTGACAATGATTCGAGGCTGTAAGTTTCTCTCTCCAATTCTTTGTGTGTAAGCTAAGCTATTGGGTCCTAGGCTGGCTCGTCGGCACACAACCTTCTGTCAACTTGGATAACACCATATTCAAAACCTTTGGCAGAGTGAGTTATCTAGACAAGATCAAAGCCATTGTTCGCGAAGACGACCAAACGAATCACTATCTAGATAAATTCATCGCCGAAGGGTTCTGTCAAAGTGTTCAGAAACTGGGATTGCTATGCCGCAGCGTTGCTGAGTTGCAATATCTGGCTCATATGCAGAGAATTGCGACTCTTGCTTCTACGAATCCTGCTGAAAGTAAGACTGCCCAAAAATTCTTGCTTCTGCGCATGCTGACTATTAGGCTACCGTGAGCTTGCCTTTCTCTACGACGGGTTGGGCCATCTCAACAGCAACGATTTCGCTTCATTCATCGACATTGAGAACTATGCTTCCCGGCTCGTTATCATGCACATGCTCGTTTTAGAATTTGTCATGAGTCGCAAGGCAGTTGAAGGAGATGAAAAATCTTCAATGGGTCAGAAAGGCTACTACTATAGGAAAGCCACTTCAAAGGGCTGGATCCAACATATATCCAACAGTCTTCCCCTGGAGTATTACGAGTACGGCGAGTGGCCCTTGAGATTCATCAACAGTCTGAATTACTCGTTTGATGGCGAGGACCAGGTTTGGAAGCCGTTTTTGCTGAGCACCGGTACAGCAGTATTACAAGAGGGAGGTGCACTGTCTTTGGCTGTGCCGTAAATCTGCTCAATCTTATAAACACGGATTAAACACAGCCTTGAAAAAATATGGGCTGTTATAATTTGGATACATAGTCCTATATTTGTATCTAACCGCATATCGATCAACCCTTAGTTCCTAATCCACTTTTGCCAACCTAAACTATCTCCTCATACCTTCTTTGCTATGCCAGACAGATCATCGTAAACAAAAGCTCTACTTTTGACGCTCGGCCAACTCCACACCGTCTTCAGACTGAGTAACCTTACATCGGGTACCTTGGCTTCCTAAGTACCAACCGGGATGATAGATACAGAAGATTCCAATGGCGCCGGCCATTGGCAAACTCTCGAAAACCCAAAAGAGCCACTCATGGTTAAAGGCATAAGAGTACCTTCCGCCCGCAAATTCAACAACGCGGAATATGCAGCGAATCTACCGAGTTAGTATGCATCTCTATCGTTGAAGAAATGGGACGAAAGACCTACTATAATCAAGACACTCGAGATGTACACCGAAAGTACCACCTTTTGCCATCCCTTGGGTGCACTATCGATAGCCATACGACGCGCAAGAATATCGAAACGATGGAAAACGCAGATAAAGAGCGAAAAGGCCACGAGCTGAAACGCTAAACCGGCGATAAGTATCTTGACTCCGATCCTCTCCATCTTCCCTTGCCAATTGTTAGAGCTTGCAACCCCAGAGCCACTTCCCTGGATGAGGAACGCAATGACATCGCAAACAACAAAGATTGGTGTCAGATGTCGACCTGGAATTTTAAGGATTCGGTGGTGAGATGGAGGAAGGACGGCGAGGATTAGACGGCTGATAAGGAGGTAGTTCCCTGCTGCGATGAGAACGGGGGCCAAGACCGTGTAAGTCAAGGTCATGACAAAGGGAGTCTATGTTGTTAGCTGAAGATTACGAGACTTTCCCCCAAAAATTGGCTTACTATTTCGGATTGATTCTGGATAGAGTATATTCTGAGGTTGTAGGCGGCGACCTCTATGGCTGAGCCTACGACGACAACGATGAAGAACCAAGCTCGATGTTTGATGAGAGTCTGATAAGCGAGAACAAGGAAGATGATGGAGTATATAACAGTTGCGATTATAGCAAGCGGCAAAGAAGGATTATACATCCAGATGGACGGTTGGTCTGCCATTTTTGCTAGTAGATAGTCTATACTGCCTCGTTGAAAACGATATAAGTAGAAACTTTATGAACTAACAAGTCGCATTGCTTTATGCCTGCCATCTTTATTATTTACTAGTTATTATCATTATATATATATATATGTATATATATAGATTGAACATTGAGACTACGCAATTTGTCTTTTTGAAAGCGACGAATACGTTGCCAAGCATCAAGATTTCCCTGGTAGGTATCTGCAAGTGTGTTAGGATGCTTATCCTAGAAAAGAGAGAAGTTCTGGTTGGTTGTGAAGATGTGAGCTAGTTGCGTGGCCCTGGATGTGAAAGCGATGAAAGCGAGCTCAGCAAAGACGAAATATACGAGAGCCAATCATATCAACGTCAACACTGTTCTCATGAAATGGATCGATGGATATTATGAGATTATTTGACTTCAGAAGCCGTAAAAAGCCACCAAGTGAGATTACTTGATAGCAGACAGTGGCTTACATGATGGTCCCTCACAAGTATAGGTATGTTGCAGTAAGCTTGCATTTGTCTAGATCCCGTCATTCATAGAAGCCAAGAAACTAAAAAGCAACACTAAAAAAATAAAGATCCTGATTTTAGTGGCATCTACTATTAGGCATCAAAGACAAGACCAAACTCTAGACTCGAAACCGGCAAAAAGGATCGGCATAAGAAGAAAAGACATCTGGAGTCGAGGTGTTGTCAACTCTCACGCGATGAAGGTATTCATATGAACACCCCGCGGCTACCCGGTTCTCTGCCGTGTTGTTTATTGTCTCAAAGCAAGAAGACAAACCCTTCGCGAACACATGATGGTATCTGTTTCCGATGTTGACAGCTGTGGGCCATTTCTCATGATCTCAAGGCGTGTGAGACAATACTGCCAGTAGTATAAGCGCGCTCTTTCTCGCTTTCCGGCTCCGTGGATGTCTTAGACCCTGACTTGGCATAATTCGATTCTCGGGTCATGTCATGGCAAATTGAGGCAGATGATTGGGGTCGGTTGACTAGTGGCGCCAATATGGTTTGGTGTTGCGGCGAGTTTTCAAGAAGCGTGACCAGAGAAGGTCACGCAAAGGAGAGTTTTTATTTTATTTTATTTTATTTTATAGCAAATCATTTACACTAAAAAGAATTTTCTTATTGGGCCTGTTGATCTTTTCTCTGTTTCCCAAAGTGTTTCGGACATTTGAGATGGGCAGAGACAACAGACTTGGGCTCAACTACGGAGTAACTATATCCTCGGTCTAAGCCCCAGCAAGTAGCCATGTCGCACCCAAACACTGCCACCAGCCGCATTTCTTTGTATGGGATTGCATGTGAGGATTACTGAGTGACTGGTTGATCAGAAAAGGGAAACGGTCAGTCAGCCGAGATAGTTTGTATTCGTGTCCCCCCAAAAACGAGGCTTGACCGATATTGTCAGTTTGAGGATGACTACAGTTCCATTCCTTAATATCGCTGTGAGAAGTGACTGGAAAGTTGCACTTGCGGTTGCACTTGCCACTGAGGGGGCATGTGGACTGAGTCTGGATGAGGCTTTGTTTGCTTTGCTTTACAATATGTACATGTGCAGATGGTGTGCATGTACGTGAACATGGGGAGTTTTAGACGGTGATTAAATAGGAAGTCTGGGATAAGCCACTGTATGTTTGGTAATTTGATAAGAGAACAAAACAGGTGAGAGGACTAAATAATAAATACGCTGTAGTCAGTTGAATATATTGGTCAAGCTGTGAAGGTGGAATAGATGTAGATAAACTACAAATATAATAATGCTAATAATAGACAACCCAGATATTAAAGAATCAAATCTACCGTCTCAACTACATCCAGCGTTTAGTAAAAGAAATAAAATAAAACAATAAACAAAACAGCCAATGAACAATATTCATCTAATTAATTCTTGAGAAACGGTCACCTAACTGTATTGTTGTAGGTATTGTCCCAAGTCCCCTAAAGACCGGGTTCCCGGGCCTCACCGCCCACCGTGGCCGCTGTAACAGGCCTATTCCCCGGTCATCTGCCTTTAATTTGCTGAGTTGTTCAACCCCATCACTCAGTTTAGTGACTGACTGTCACTCAAAATGCATGCACACTCCCTCCCATCCCAACACCACCTTTGATGGATTTTCGAAGAGCCCTGAACCTAGTTCCTGTCAATTAATGCAATAACTGACCCGCACTATACTATATCCCTTCTCCCCGGGGCTTACATGAGACATGCTCCATCTCTCTCACCGGATCTTCAAACTGCAGCACCTACAGCGCAAGACAACACTTTGTTCACCTACCTAGGTACGTATCTCGGGTCATCTCTCTCCTCCTCTCTCTCTCTCTCTCATATGCAAAGAGCCGTTTCCTGAAGCAGGAGAAAAAGAAAGAAACATCTCTTCTCCTATCATAATGCCAGTTCATGGCTTGCTTTGTCCTACATGCTATGTTATGTCATGTAATGCGATGCGATGCAATGCGACGTAATAACCAAGCCCTGTCAAGTGTCATTCATTGAATCGATATCCTTTACTAATTCTTCATTTATTATCTGATTTTATTTTTTCATTTACTGTTTTACTAAATCAAGTTTGACTCACTGATTGTTTGCTTGCTCGCTTGCTTGTTTTTCCCTTTGGTGCCACGACATGCATCACGGCCTCGTATTGTGTGTGATATGATGGACACCAGAATCTGTCACATTTGTTTATACCTGATTGTTTGTCGTCTGATTCATTTTCAGACTTCTTGTCTCTGGTATCTGCTCATCTCGAGACTATCGGGCAACACCAATGGAAACAACCCCACCCAATGAACTCGACTCGTATTATGGCCAAGACTTCAGCAGAATGATAGATCTCAGCCACGCCGGGATGCACTTTCAACTTTAGCCTAAATACCCCTTGTTCTGATACCTTCAGCTACAGCTATCCGTACCTATCCTTTAAGTTACGTACCCTTCACCGACGTCGATCTCTGTCAGCCACAGCCACCCCCGTGACTCTTCCCAAAGTGGCATCTTCTCTCATCTCTCAATCTTGATCTTGCCTTCTGCGGTAGGTAGTAACTTCCAATGATCTTGTGCCATCTCCTCACGAGAGCCAAATTAACCAAACGGGCCCTTTTCCGGGGCGGCGGCGGCTTCATGCATCGAGTCACCGTTCGTACTGCAAGCAGAGGTCAAAGGAAACAAGCAAAGTCGATCTTTGGGAGGCGGGTGTGACCGCAGCCGATAGTTTGCCCTGTTTCTTTTTTGCGTGAGACAGCAGTATGTAACAGACAGCCAGCAGCCGTCTATTACCCTTCTGTCGAGTCCAGTCATTCATCACTGTACCGGCTTATGTGGATGTTGTCCTCGTGAACTCATGGTGTTACTCCGTCTGCTGTATGTATGAGTACAGGTAGGTAGTGGCTGGCTTTTGACAGGATAGACCAAGCACCAAAGAGTACCTTATTAGGTAAGTAACTGTAGTTGACCCCTCGCAAATTGTCCCTGAAATAGATAGATACAGATTGTCTTGGCTTGACTTTGCTCTTGTGTTATCCATTCATAGCGGCCATGTTATTTTAGAGGGCTTTTAGCGTCACCACCAACCTCATATCCACATTGTTTTCCTGTTGACTCACTAGGATAAGAAAAAATTCATATAAATTATGACTCAAATATCATTAGTTTTACAATTAATAGCATCAAATAGTAATAAATGGATATTTTTCGTTAAAAGATGGATACGCTCTCGACAGGTAATGACGCGCTGTGAGTCACTTCCCAATTTGAGTTAACAGCTATTTTCTTGCTCACGTAAGGAAGAAACGACTCCAGCATGTGGAGTAGCTCGCCACTCCAACAACATCACGATAAAAGCATCTACTTCTCGCTGCTACCGCCAAACAAATTTATCCATCTTTCTTACAGTGCCAGTATTTTTAGGCCAAATAAAAATTCAGAAATTTATAATTCTTCATTTGCGTGGCGTTGGGGATTTGTTCCGACTACATTCATTTCAATTGTAGTAACCACCACCAAAATACTACTCCTCCAGCAACAACAGCAACCCACTTCTAAAAACGTCATGATCTCTACGAACTCAAAACCAGATTTGCCGCAAACACGTAAGCAGGCTGTGGCTGAAGCTTCGTCCTCTCGCGTCATTCCCAAGCCTGTGCCAGAATCCCAGGCTCAGGACCCCAGGACATATCAGATCGAGCAGTTGCGCCGACGGTATTCACCCAAGGAAACCACCGCCCCAGATGGTGCAACTTCACTAGCCTTCAGGATCAAGCCCTCAGATCCCGACTTTCCATTCGAGCTGGCCGCGCTCGAGTGTGATATCCGTGTTCCCCAGGCTTACCCGGATGAGACGCCGGTGTTGCATGTAAAGAACAAGGACATCCCGAGGGGTTTCAGTATCAATGTCGAGAGAGGATGGGACTCACTAGTCGAGGAGAGGCCCGGGGCTACCTTGCTCGCTTACACGCGAGAGTTGGACAAGAACCTGGAAAAGTTCCTGTCTGAACAAAAGGCCGAGACAGTTAAACTCGTGACTTTTAGGGATACAAGGCATGTGGAAGCACAAAAGACTCCAAGTCAGACTCAGGAGTCAGCAAAGCCTAAGCAGCCGACGGAGCCAGCCCCGCCAAAACCTGTTCCACCACCTGTTAGGTATATTCCAGAACCGGCATACACGAAGGAGGAAATCGCCGCTGCGAAAGAGCGACGTGCTTTCGAGATTCGTCAGCTCGAAGCACGTATGAAGAGGACGCCTGAATACCGCCGCTCGCCCGACGGTGTTGTGTATACTCTCCCGCTAGAGCCACAGAAGCGTGCTCAACTTCCACCCGGATTACAGTCTGTCAGGAGTCTTCATCTAATCATCCCCTTACTCTACCCCCTGCAAAACCTCCGCATCCAGCTCAATAACGTCGAGTCCCAAGATGCGGAGCCTGTGGAGGATCTCTTCTGCGAGAAAGCTGAGGAACAGCAACATATGTCTCTCATGAGCCACCTGAACTACCTTGCACAAAATATTCACAAGCTTGCCAAGCAAGCACAAGCCCAGGTACCCAAGGTCGAGACACCAGCCCCAGTTGCTGAAGATGAGTCTCAAGATACAAAGGAACCGGAGCCAAAATCTGAGAATAGCCACATTCAGGTGATTCCACGACCTCCTGAGTGGGGTTACGTTGATGGAGATGACGAAGAGAGCTCTAGCTCGGATGAAGCTGATGAAGGTGGTGTTGTGGTAGAGAACGAGGAAGAGGAACCGCAGGTCTACATGCCAGGTGAGACCCCTGAGCGTGGTACTATGGTGTCATTTCCTTCGATAGAGCTACACGGTATCGAACTCCTTCAGCTTGCCATCTTGGGCATCAGTGTCAAGTGTGAGCGATGCAAGACAGTGAACGAAGTCACGGGTCTGAAGCCTGACGTCGAGAAGACGGCGAGCTGTAAGAAGTGTGCTACACCGTTTGCCGTCAAATATCGACAGACGCTTATCCACGAGAATTCTACACGGGCTGGATTCCTCGATCTGGCAGGGTGCAAGGTGGCAGACATGCTACCTAGCACGTTTGTTCCTACTTGCGAGAGGTGCTCTACCCCAGCTCCAGGTCTTGTCTCAGTACGAGGATCATCAGTGACAAATGTCTGTCGAGACTGCCACGGTCATTTTACCTTTAAAATCCCCGAAGTCAAGTTCTTGTTCATCACCCCGGGGTCTCTTCCCCCACCAACGTCAGGCCCTCGTCGGAAACAAGAGAAGCTTGGTCTCCATGCGGGAGACCAACTGCCCAGCAAAGGTACATGCTCGCACTACCGAAAATCATATCGATGGTTTCGCTTCTCATGCTGCAGCCGCGTACACCCCTGCGACAAGTGCCATGACAAGGAGGAAGACCATATAAACGAATGGGCCAACCGCATAATCTGCGGCTGGTGTAGCCGCGAGCAGAACTACTCATCAGCCGTTGAGGCGTGTAGATTCTGTGGTCGCTATCTGATAGGTAGAAAGGGAAGGGGGTTCTGGGAGGGTGGAAAGGGAACGAGAGACAGGAGGATGATGAGTCGGAAGGACCCGAGAAAGTACAAGAGGATTGGTGGTTCGGCGGCCAAAGAAAAGTAGCATTTGGAGGAGGACTGTTCTTGGCAAGGTTTTTGTCACAGCTGAGAAGCGCCAGGCTGAAGGCTCAGCGTGTAGTAGTAATTACTGACTGGATAGTATAATAGTACGGAAGAGTGGCTTCCTGTCAGCTTGAATGTAACCCCAGGTCAGCTGAACCACAAGCTCATTGCCACTGGCCCTTTCGTCTTTCCAGCGGTTACGAGCCGCTATAGAGACCGTATTGTTTTGTACTCGCTGAGAAATACCTGCAACCACTACAAATAACAAAAGAGAGGATTCTCGCAAGAAGCCAAGGAGAACACAATCTTGGGGCATGTGAAACGTGGAGTGGTGGGGGTCAATTTAGTCGCTCTGTGCGATGCTCTGGTTCTATTCTGATCGGTATCTCGCTGTAGACGCGATATGATTTGAAGATGGGGGCTATAATGGAGTGTCACATTGAGTTACGAGGTCTTTGTGTTTGTGTGAGTGCGTGTGTGGGAGTTAGCAGTTATCTTGCGGCAGCGATTGAATACATGAATGGTCATTGGTGTAATGAGAAGTTGAATAAATTAGTTGCGAATGAGGAATTAGGAATTAAATTAATTAATAAACAAAGAAAAGAATATGATTGAATGGTTACTTGTTACATTTAGTTATCAGTTGGAATGGTGGTTGCAATTACGAATTTCTGGTGGAGATGGATGGAATAAACCGCTGCGATACTTCCCCAGGTAGATCAATCACGCAATTATTGATCATTGTCTGTGATTATCACAAGATACGTATACAAGTCTATACAACATGGTTTACCGATGAGCTGACTCGAACGCCAACATGCGGATCATGGCTGGGTTGTCATGTGAAGCTGCAAAGTGAAAAAGACAGAAAAAATACCGCATACTTTCTGCGATACCGGATACGGTTTTGTCTCGAAAATCAGAATGACAGCTGATTTGAGTTGAGCGGTTTCGGCCGCGGGATGGCAGGGAATCAAGTTGAAGGCGTGGGATGCGATCAGATGTCTTTGATAAGGAAGTAGATAGTAATAAGGTATATTACATTTACTACTTGTTTTGAGTGTGAGATGTTTAGAATATGCAGGTACCATACTGCCAGGTAGGCAGGTAATTGAAGCCCAACCTATGCCAATATACTGTCAAGGTTACATGCCTCTCTGGGCCATCCCAAACTTACATGCAATCTATATACAGCAACAAATCTGAAGCCATCGTCAAACAAGTGATTCGATAGGACCTTGACCTGCCAAGGCGTGTCAATCTACCCCACATTCTTTTTTATTCTAATTCAGGGATGTACCCTTGTTGGGACGTCACAAGGCCATGAAAGCAATTCCTTGAATTCGTCCCCTTTAAATGCTTTGACGCTAACTGTCATTCACCAACTACCATTTGAGACTGAACCAACGTGACGTGCGTCGGTACCTGATTAGACGAATTCTTTGTCTCATGTCTTGATTAAGAGTATCAAACCTGAATAATGAGAAAGGGGGAATGGGAGAAAAAAGAGGCGTTTAGAAATACGCGGATCAACGGACAGACGCGCCACGGACCGTCAGCCGTCCATCACGGGACCTAATTGTGGCTGGACAGGGATGGTTTCAATTAAGTAGCTATATGGGTGTTTGCTAACTAGGACCAACTGGTAGTTGTAGGACATTGAAAGAGTTGAGTTTGGGTTCGGAATGAAGATACAGAGAATACAGTAACTGTAACTTGACTCTGTCCGTCCTAGTATTGCTACAACTTTTTGGCACATTCCAAGCCTCTTGTTACTGCTATTCTATGGCTACGTATGATCGAGAATATGATCAAGGGACATGAAACGACTAAAGATAACAGACATCTCGGCTCGGTCAACCTGGTTAGTTAGTCTTATCACACACTTAGACGACAACAACGGCGCCCCCGAGGAGATCAAACACACACACCCTCGCACGTGCACGCCTTGACCTTTTTCTCGTTCTTTTCTTTTGCTTCTGCGATTCATCTCTGACCATCTGATCTAAATAATAGCAGCCCTTGTCTCATACCATGCCACTAACAAAGAAAAGAAAAAGACTCAGACACCCCCGCGGGTCCTCTTCCGGTGCCCGGGATGACCCCTGAGTGTGACAGTCAAGGGGTGTTTAGTTGCCCTTCTAGAAGGTCAAAGCCTGGATGTGAAATTGAGCTTTGTTTCTCAATTGATGCCCAGTCATTTAATTAATTTATTAGAAAGAACAATAATAATCGGTTCCATTAAATCGATTTGCTTATTTGATTGTCGAAACGGTGGTCGATGAATAGGTTATTCCCAAAAGGTGACCGTTTTTTCTGTCCTTTGTACTGGTTTACTATTGTTTTTCACACTATAAAAAGACAATCACACAGACAAAGAGTGAACCTAACGACTGTACTACTGTTAATTCTTTCTAATTCCTGCTTGCCTTTTGAGTGGTGGTTGTAGAAAGGCAGGATATGACAACTCTACCGTTTCGGCCACGGTAACAATAATTAATAGAGCCGATATTCTAAAACATGTGGGGAAAATGAAATAAAATAGAATAGAATAATAAAATCGTACCCCGAAAGGGAATCAGGCTAAAAACAAACCACCCCAGCATTGATTAATTGATTGACACTCGCCTAAGGCACCTCATCTGATGATAGTTGCCGAGCTGCATTCGGATACAACAATGAGGAATCGAAGCCCGGGACTCTAGACCCATAATCCCCGCTATAGCTACTAAACTATCATTAGGCAACTCCCAAACATACCTTGTAGGTAACATCAGAACCAAGAACCCGCAAAACCGTTCAAATCAACCCCCCAGGCGACAAAGAGACCAGGCTTCGAAAGCTTGGTAACGAATAGGCGAGTGCCTAAATGCTTCACCTGATACCCGCCATTGGATCTTCCCAATCTCGTTTGTTCTGCTCGGCAGAGAGAGACTGAAAGAGAGACGCGGCCGGTCGATCGATGGGACGCAGACTCATCTCGACCGAACGAACCCTTGACTCTGGACCCGGCAGTGATTCCCACAGACTTGGGACGAAACGGAGCTCAAAAGAAGCAAGCGGACTCGGACTAGAATTGGGCATCGTTGGAAGGACCGAGACAGGACAGCCTCCGGGTTACCTCTTCGGGGTAACCAGACTACATAGCTCTAGGAGCTACCGGACCGTCAAGATTCAGGCTCTGTCTGGTCTCAACCATGGCTTCATCCATTCCCAAACTCGACCTACAACTGCATCCCTGAAATCGCTTTCCGAGCCTGAATTCTCTTCTTTCTCTCCCTCCCCCTCCCTGGTCTGATCCTTCTCCTGGGGTTCCGAGTCTCTGGGTAGCTTCGGACACCTTGCAATGAGACAAAGGATCAGACCTACACCGGCCATAATACTCCCTGCCATCCAGAGCTTCTTGAGCGACGCCGCTACAGCCATGTTCATGAAAATTTGATCAAAGCCTCCACTTTCCATCGAGGCTCTCATCAGCTGCATGGCATTGTTGACCTGCACGCTACCCAGACCCACCTTCTCCAGCTCCTTGGCGAGCTGAGTCGAGAAGATGGACATTCCAATCGCGATGCCCAGGCATTGACCCATGGTGCGCAGTACAACGATCATGCTAATACCATGGCCCGCATCTTCCTCGTCGCATGTGGCCTGCACGCCAATCGCCATGACCGGGAAGATGAGGCCCATGGCGATACCCATAAACATGGCCAGCACCAAGATGGTCGCAGTCGAAGAGTCTTTGTCCAGGATCGTCAAAACCCCAAAGATGGTCACTAAAAGACTCCAGCCACTGATCAAGAACCCTTGATACTTTCCTGTCTTTTCCGCTACCAGCCCTACCAATGCCGCCGTGGGAGCGACAGAGATGGTCGCTGGCAAGGCCCATACTCCTGTCATGAGTGGAGTTTGGGACTTGACGCCCATGAAGTAGACAGCCAGATAGTACAGCACCATCCACATGAGCAGACCGTGCAGCGCCGACATGGCAAGATGGCAGATAGTCGACCACTTCCGGAAGAGGCCTCGTCGAAACATCGGCTTTTCGATCTTTTTCTCGTACACCCCTAGAGCAACAAAGGTAAAGAAAGATACGATGAAGAGGGCAATGATCGCTGGCGACTTCCAGGGGAAACGAGAGCCACCCCAAGTCAACGGGAGTACCAATGAGACAGAAGAGATAATGTAGAGCAAGACACCAATCCAGTCAATGTTCTTGATGTCTCGACAGTTACGCTGGTATTTGTCGTATCCCATAAGAGCCCAAGCTCCAATGAAACTCAACAGAAGAAAAGGCAAACTTGCTCGAAAGATCCAACGCTGTCGTTCCCAGTCAGTACGTGTGTATCCAAACACGACATCAGGGGTTGCCTACCCAAGCAGAGTCTTTGCCCTGAACAATAGCACCTCCAACAAGAGGACCGGCAACCGTACCCAAAGCCCAAGAAGCCTGTTGATACGCCATAGACCCAGACCGCTTGCGGGCAGAATACAAATCCGCCATCACTAGACCCGACAATGCCTGCGGTCCCCCAGAGCCAACGCCTTGGATGGCGCGACCAACAAGAAGCATCACGCTACTATTGGCAGTACCCGAGACGATTGATCCAGTCATGAAGAAGACCAAGGAAGCAAGGTAGGCTGGTCTTCGGCCAATGACTTGGGCGAGTTCGGCGAAAATGGGCTGGGAGATGGCAGAGGTGAGCAAGACGGCCGAGCCCATACTCAGGCTTATCGAGAACGAGGCATTGAGCTGTCGGGCCATGGCCTGTACCGTGTCAGCGATAATTAGGGGGTCTTGCACAGGGAACGTACAGGGAGGGTGACACAGATGGAAGTCGCATCGAAAGCCGCAACCATCGTCACCGTGTTGAGGACAAAGATGATTCCCAACCTTCGCCAACGACCCATCTTCTGCAACGATTCTATCTCAGCTTTTGCAACGGTTGTCGGATCAGAATCGGCGTCCTGGGCGAGCATGGGCATGGTGCCCTTCTCACCCTCAGACTCGGACTCTGCGCGCTCGTCTTGGAAGATCGTGTCTGCCATTTTTGCTTCGGATTAGAGCTTATCTTTCTCGCCAAGATGATCTGAAGGGGGTGGAAGACGGGAGGGGGGTTAGAAGAAGGGGAATAGGAAAGCCCAAGTAGTCAAGCCGCGAAATGGTCCAGCTTTCCAAGGAATCCTATATTAACTTTCTATTCGGAGAGGTATGGCAGAATCTCTCGTGGGTTACGAATCCATGAGGTGACTTGAAGTTAATTTCGTGGCCACGTCCTATTAAAAAGTATACCGAGCTCAACTAGTCGAGTACAAGTGATATTTGTCCTCCATCTTCCCACCTTTCCCTCGGCACTTATTGTCTCTCTGCCGACCGCCTCCCCCCAAATGGAGTTCCCGAGCTGCCAGATGCTTCTCTCTAGCTTTCTCATGTCCAGTGTGATATACTGGAACGTGTACTTTGTCGTCGATTACCTCCTCAGGGCGTGTGTACCAAATGTCTACCGCCGCCTGGAAGAGGACGAGCTTCGCAAGCTTTGTCCTTTGATACTCTTGATCCTTCGGGCAACCTTTGGCCTTGTATTTACCCTACCATCTTGTGTTCTAGCTGCTGCGACAACACCGTGGGGCGTCAACCAACCCCTGAACTCATATGGTCAACTCTGCGTCGTATCACAAGTCGCTGGATGGGCCAACGAAGTCGCCTTGATACGCTTCTACTCTTTCGAACTCTTCGTCCATCACATTATCTGCCTTCTTGCGACGTCCAACATCATCTTATCGCCGGCGGTACACCAGATTAAGCCTCTATATATCTACTTTGCGTCGCTGGTGGGAGATGTCGGTCCAGTCTCTGTGAGCATCCTCCGATTGCTCGGTTACCGCTTACAAACATCCAAGCCAATGTACTGGATTTCTTTTGCCTCAACCATGATCCTCATATTTGGTCGTGTCGGATGCGCCTTATACACTCTCACCCAGGTCATGACAGACCCTTATAACCTCGCCGACTGGGTATGGGTTCTGTCAGTTCTGCTCTTCGGCTCCTACTCGATCTTCAATGCGATACAAAACCTGAAACGACTTGAACTCATCAAAGTCGATCCTGATCGGTACAGGGTCACATACTTCAAGAAATTCGACGTCCCTATCGCAAACATGTATCTGGCACTCGCTTGCAGCGCTTCGTTACTGTCGACTTTGTTCCTATATGGAATCTACCTCGATCGACCCTTGAGGATGGGGGAAACACACCTGATTTCCCTGCATGCACTTATCGCGGTAGCCATCGGTCTGACCGGGGCTCTTCTCATGGGAATGGCACATCCCAGCAACTGCCCGCCCCCGGATCCATGGGGGACCTTGTACGTTCCATTTGGGGTTTTGATCACTGGCAATTGGGTCAAGTTCATCACTCAGTATACCACTTTTGTCGACCGCAATACACTCTTGGGATCGATGGGCATGAGCGTTCCTCTTTTCTTTACATTCTCCAGAGTGGCCCAGTACTACACAGTCAAGGACGCACTAGTAATGTCTGACAAGAAGCGCCCTGCAGATGCTGGTTACCTCAGACTACATCTAGAGTCCGTCATTGAACACGCCACGATATTCTTCATGTCGTTGGGCCTCTCTGCTCCTCATGGCTTGAGTCCATGGGAAATGGCACGCCTGGCCATTTGTGCTTCTCTGATAGTCCAGCTCAGACGTCCACGAGACGATCCTCTGGCTATCGGAATTATGAACGGGACAATAGGGTATTTGTTCCTTCCGAATAAGATTTGTAAATCCAGGTTTATCATCATTCTCATTACTGCATGGTACCTTGGAAACAGGAGTACCACTACGAGTCCTATATCGGCTCTTATGACTCTTGGGACGATTGTTGCCATGGCTCTCTGCATATCAAAACCCTTGATCGCAACCAAGCCATGCGAGGGAATAGCGGCACCTCGCAAGTCCAGGAGATTCCACCCTATCACGCTCCTCTATGTCTTCTTCTGTACCTTACAGGCTATGTTGGTTTGGAAGTATCGTACCTTTGAAGAGGGCGTATCAGAGACTAGTCTTGGGTTCAAGAATTTCCGTTCTGTTCTATCAGACCCATTTACTTGGGTAGGCCTTTTACACATGGCTTCACTGCCTATTGTTGTTCTTAGGGGGGCCGGGTAGGAATGTGTCTTGAGCGGTTAGTGAGGAGCAGGGTTTATATCATTTTTGTTTACAGTTCATATTGCATTGATACTTCTTGATTCATAAGCTCCCTTTGATCCCTACCACTGGGTGCAGTCCACTGCAACCTAGTGACAGCCATAGACGAGATCCACCACCATTAACAAACAAATATGTTGGGCTGTAGGTCCCTCAAAGATTACCGATAATCCTTCGCATGATCGTTCAGTCCGGCTTCATGTGTGTCATCACATGTAGGGAAAGTGAGCTTCTGCCTGTTGGGCCTTGCGAGCTTCGCGCTGTTCCTCCAGACGGCGAGCTACAGCCTCTCCAGGAAGCTCGAACTTGGGGTCCGACTCCCACTCGACACGAAGATAGTGTGCAGACTGCTTGGTTTCTTTCATCCACTTGAGCAAGGCTCCCACATCCTCTTCCAGCTCCTCGACGGCGGCTGTAGTATTAGCCGACTTTCTATAGAGATCATTTGTCAGGGAAACGGAGAATTCTTTGTGTCTGTTGATCTTCTTCTCTTGCGCGGAGACCTTGCTTTTGTACTAGTAAAGGTAAGCGTTGGTCTCATAGTGCATGTCATGTTTGAGCGTGCTTAGTCTTACGTGGGCAATCTTGTTCTCGAATCTCTCGTTGGAAGCGGTGACAGTCTTCTTGAGATGTTCATGGTCATCTCGCAGGTCGCTGAGCCGGTTGAGCAGACGGTAGTTGAATTCCACCATTTTGTCGACTTCATTTTGTCGTTCCTTCTTGAGAAGCTCGACTTGCGCAGAGAGTCGCTTATTCTCTTCCTCGGAAACCTTGAGCTTTTCTTCAGTTTCCCTAATGGTCTCTGCCAGTGCGTGGTCGGGATCAGGGAAGTTTTGGCTCTGATCGGGGTCCTCGATGAGCAGTAACTGGGTGTTGCCCATGGTTTACGAGCTTTGATGAGTGCGAATAGTGATACTCTGGGTAGATGAATGGTAAACGATACGGATGTTGGAAGAAGGAAGTTTGGTAGCTAACCGCAGGTTGAATTGCTTAGTATTCAGGTCGCCTGCTTGGAAGATGGCTGTGAATCATTACTGGCAGTGTCTGGCAGCTGGCAAGCACTGACAGCACGTTTGTTCCTGCCACTTTATTTACAATCGTATCACGCCTGTTCTCCCAGGCAACAACAACTTTACTTCTTCAACTCTCTCTGGCTCTCCTTCCTTTGTTGACATTCAAACATCTGATTATTATCTTTGTGCAAAGCCGTATCCGAAAACCTCACTATTCAGAGAAAACCATGTCTTCTCGGCAGCCATCCGAGGTAACCCCTTCTCAGCGAGAAAGAGATCTTTCCACACAACTCCAGGAAGCAGCATCAGAGAAATATGCGCTACTGAAACAACTCCTCGATTCGAAATGCGAACTCCTTGAGACATCACGACAGCGAGAACAGAATCTCTCCAATAAACTCAAGAGAAAGATCTCGGAGCTTGAAGCAGCCGATACTGAAAAGGAGAACTTAACGACTCAGCTCGAGAAATATGCTGCTGACCTAGCGACTCTCAAGAAACATGTTGACGACCCCCACATCGCGCTTCTGGAGAAAGAGACCGCGCTTCAAGCTTTGCGCCACCAAGAGCGAGAGTTGGCCCGCGAGCTCCAGACTATCAAAGCTGATTTCACATCCTACAAGGACAGTGAGAAAGATCGGGAAGACAGACTCGAGCAGGCCGAGAAAGACCTCAAGTGCTCCAAAGACTACGCCAACGTATTGGCTAGCGAAGCCCAAGAGGTAAAGAGGGCCGTCGAAGATGCCAAGAAGAGTGCTGAAGACCTCGGAGAACAACTTCAACAGGCAAAAGAGAAGATGAAATTGTCTGAGAACAAGACGACACAGATCGAGAAAGAACTGCAGAAGTCCAAAGCCGACGTTGAAGCCGCCCTGGCTCGTGAAACAAGCCTCAGGAGCAGACTCGACCTGTACGAGAGAATATCGAATTTTCATGGATTCACCCCTGAACGCCGAACATCACCTGTTGTATTTGGTGCACCCAGCCCAATTCCGGGAACACGACCAAGAAAACCTTTCCGTCATCCTGCTCCCAAGAGTGAACAGTTACCGCTGGCCAATCCCTTGTTGTTCAAACAAATCACCAACAAAGAGCCACAGGAGAAGCAGTCCTTCTTCGGTTCATCTAGCACCGGCGGACAGCCTCAGGAGAAATTTACCTTCTTCGGTGCATCCACCGAGCCTTCAACTTTGGCGCGGAGCCCCTGGAAACCACTCCGTCCAGTTGGAGACGCGCCACCTCAGCAAGGACATATCACCAACTTTGGTAGCTCTTAGAAAGAACAGACCCAACGGGTACTTACTGGTTTGTATACTGTACATCCTAGTTCGCAAGAGAAAAGACAGCAGCAAGAACAACCTTCACAGGGCCAGAGATACCCCAAGAGACGTCGTCGACGATATGGTCCTCAAGCCGACATCAAAAACTCACAATGTGCTTTCGTATTTTCTCTCGGGCGTCTCTTGTAGCCTTGCTAGAATACTATTATAATAATGGAGTATTATGGTCTTATTATGGTTGTATTGTACGAAGACAAGACGAACTTGTACTGTACAGACAGGAGTACCTCACAATGTTGAATTACTGAACATATGACGGACGGACATACTGAACTTACATGGGAGGACGCTCTGAGCTCATAACAGAGGATATTGAAACAGCAATCACGAGAGACCAGTCCTGCAAGGCATTATATTGTTGAATCTTTTAATTGAGCTGACGAGACTGTGACATGTCTGAAGTAGTGTTCAGGACAGTCAGCTATAGGCAGTTAACAGCAATTTCCTCACTGAAGTCTCTCTATAATTCAGAGCTGTGAATACGATATCAGCTTCCTTTGCAGTATTTGATTGGCCTCTTTACCTCGGACCTAAAAGTCATTAATATCCATTCTCTTTAGCTCTCAAGATAACTCTACAGTTGTCGTGACGATCACGATATCGTTCGACTTGCCAACTATGTCAAATCGACGATCTTGCGAGACAGAGTCGAGCCGTCAAAATCTGATTGAAAGCGCAAGTCACTTGAGTATCATGTAAATGGATATCACCAGGACTGGTTTGACATCATTACTGATCAACGGATCTCCTGCCATGATGTAATGGACGCTTTTGGCGATCCAATCCAATACAAAGTTTAGGAACACAAAGCCACATCAACTGGAATTGAACGCCAAGTTAGTCTATTGTCTTTGGTTCCTGGCTAATGGGGAATGTATCATCCATCAACTGACCTCGGTTCAAACGCTTATGTTGCTATGCACACGCCTGAGGCTGATCTCATGTGGTTATTTCATGGCACGATATTACCCAGGGAAGGGCTGTGGAGTGAATATATTAGACTGTAATTCTTGGGGCTATGAGGCTGATTTCACTGTCGATCAAATCGATATGGTTTTCAGTAAAGTGATGCATGTATGGGATATGATGTGAAGTGTCTCTGTACGGAGATTCAAATATCGTCTGATACAGACACAAATACAACAGCTAACCCTCGTGTCAACGTGATACATAAACGCCTACTCAGTGAGGGTACAACATCGTCATTGCAGGAACAGGTCAAGTTCGTAACGATAAATGGGAATCTTTTCCACAATCCACACCGTTAACCTGACCATTCCTTGGCACGCATGCTTCGACTTAGATACACATATTGTAGTCATGTGAAGCTACATGGGGGTCATCGCCAGAGTCTTGCCTGTTTCACTCTTGATAACCGCTGCATAACCAGTTTCGGCTCAAACAACATAATCGACTAAACCGATATTGAATACACACATACAGCGTCTAATCTTTTTAAACTTAGTGTGACTGACTGACAGCTGTTGAACCCTCTGACATCATCGTGGAATCCTTCCTCGACTGAGGTGCTCGAATGTCCATTTTCGGCGTCACGTGGGAATATCTAGTCTAGGCTGCCGCAATGCAAACACAGATCCTCCCTCAACACCGGATCAGACTTGTTGGTGTATGATCTTACATTATATCACATTTTATTGTGCCCAGTGACTGCCAGCGCATCGCACCGACTCGGCCCGTCTGCCACCCATTCCTCATTTCCATGCCCTACGGGCCGTCGATCAACACCTATATCAGGATTAATAGGAATAGACTACCATACCTCCCCAGGCACAGCAGTTCGAAAGGGTATCATTCTCATATACCAGCCCCAGGCCCGCGGATCAGACCCTCACTGCATCCGCATGAATGAGATGTCAAGCTTCCCAGGGTTCTCCGCATCACCAGGTCTTCCCCCCATCCTGGCTCATGCATTGAGGGGCGGCCAGAACCATCACATGTCGCCTGTCAACCCAAAAGAAGAAGCTGTCATCTTAGAGAAACGGCTCCTGGGAATCCAGACTGAGTAACTGAAGATTACACGGCCCTCAGATCCGGCTCAACAGGGACGCCCCCGTTTTATTCAACGGCACAGTTTCTCCGTCGGCTATCACTCTTTTGCTTCCCCGGACATGGATGTTTGTTTCTGCCAATTTCCGGCTCTTTGGGAAGTTGGGGAAATCCGGACGAATTTGGGGGTTTGTTCGACCCGACCGACCGTCTTTAATGAGGAGGGTAGCAAAGTTGACAGCGAAGCAGAGCAGAGCATCCAGAAGGCGAATGGCCTGGAGGCTTCCCGTGGCATGATACCGTGTCAGCTGGCTTGAAGCCCTGCAGGCATTAGATATACCCGATAACCTGGGGTAAGATGGAGCATGATTTGATTTTCAGTCCAATCCAATCTACCAACACATGCGCGACCTGCCACTCTAAGCCTCGAGGCGCAGGCAGATGCTCAATTGCTGATTAGCAGATAAACGGATATCAGCCAAAGGTGCCGTGAGGAATCGCGCGCATCATCCTTCTGATGCTCGCTGCAGCGTCTGATGCTCAATCATAAGACACTCTCGGCTACACCACCACGCAAAATCACAACACCTTTATCACACACGGTAGATAGTTTGTAGCCGATGAGCATGCCCATTCCTCGATTTACAGCAACCCAGGCTGGCGGTAGTTAACCGTCCAGCATAATAAACCAAGCTTTGGCGATAACCACGCCCGGCATCATCTCAATATCAAAGCTTCAACTCGGTCGCCTAGACAGGGATAGTATGGCAGCTTTACGACACATGACTGTGTAATTTAAAGTTGACGATGCCACATCCTCCAGCTCGAAATAGGCAACGCCAAGGCATAATTAATATCCTTTGCTCTTGTCGCATCAGACTCCCGACCACGGTTCAGTTACCGGCCGCGGCACAGCAATCGGTCGTATTTTACGGATACTACTAGCACAGCAACATTAAACTCTCGGCAGCAGACGAAAGGGGCAACGGTTGAGTGCGGAGAAGCTTCACCACGTGCTGTTACTCCGTACTGATATCTGCGTTGAAGACTCCCCTCCGAAGTCGCGCAGAAGAAGAAGGAATATCCAATCTGTTCTAAGCCCAACATAAGCGCTAGAGCATGCGTTAGACTGAAGAGTTCGCTGATAACTGAGTAACCTTAAGAGAGTGGTGGCGGTGGTGTTCTCAAACGGGCATCTTCTGCCGGCATCCAATCCGATGCGTCCTGAAGATTGATAGAGGGCTGTTCAGCCGCGTTCTAGGAAACCTTTAAATGTCTCTGTTGAATCATTGTCGTCGCTTGTAGTCTACACTACAGACAGACTATCATATCCGTGCAGTACAGTAGCTCAGATCCCCCCTCATCGGCGACTCCGTTGAATCCATGAAACCGCATCTGCATCTGCCCACATGGCGATTATCGATAAAATCTAATGGCAGAGTGATAGTGGATGCGCATTTTGATCAAAATTCGCCTCCTCGTGGCTAGGTACATGACACAGCACAGCCACGAGAATTTCACGTGTCAAGACGTCTGGGTGTCACTCTTTAAGGGCCACGCTAGTCGAGACGAGGTATCCATGGCCGGTTAAGCCAAAACTCCAATCACAAAGCCGTCATTGCTGTATGACTGCCGGGCCGACAGAAGACGGCCAGATATTATCGAAAGGTCAGTGGTTGTCAAAGAACAGGAAAAAGGGCCGTATAATGCACGAGGCAAAAACGGTGATGAGAAAGAGGGTCTAAAGCACAGCAATGGCTTTATTGAGGGGCCGAGGATCGCCGTAGAGTCGCCGGAAGCCTGTTGGACCTTATCGGTGGAGTTGGAGTTGGAGAACGAGGGGAAAAATAAAAAGAAAAAACGATTTAATAAAAAATATGTGGGTTTATCTGTATTAGGGAGGAGTTCTCTCGTTTCACTGGGACCCATTCTGTATTTTAAAAAGTGTATATATCCTGACATTCTGTTTGGCTTGTTCCAGGGCAGGCGGAGAAGAAACGATGATGCAACAGTTGACGAGGTTTTTGCTGCCCAACTTTCGACCGTTTGTTTGCATTAGAGTTTACAAGGCTGATGACCAGGGAGTTCAAGTTCAGTTGGACCTAGATGCGGAACACCTGTGTTCATACTTGTCCACTAAGTCTGAAGGAGATTTAACTAACAGTCCTGAACTTGAACTGAAAAGAAATGAACCCAGGAGGTGGAGATGTGGTGCGTGTTTATTAAAAATTGAAAAGAAAAAAAAGAGAGAGAGAAAAAGGAATCATTGACTGTTCTGATTCGCCAAGTAAGATCAGTGCTAGCTGGTTGATACATTCTCACTGTAGAGTGCACCTGGAGAAGATGCTGCGTCATTTCTTGATTACTCCAGTACCGTGAAATATTGCCTTTTCAAGCCTCAACGGCTATTGATTACGAAGTTACTGTACCGCGTGATTGAACAAGATTGACTGATTGATGTATGGTAGCATGGGTTGGTTGATGGCAAAAAAGATGGTGTGAGCCAGATGAAAAAGAGAAAGAATCTCCTACTCCATGTGCGGGAGAAGACTTCTAGAATGTCTCAGCTTGGGGACATGAGTGATTGGTCGGGGCACTTCGGATCTGAACAAGACACAGCACTAGCCAAGATATGCTAAAAGGGGTGACTAACCCACTTCTAGAGGAGAGAGGCCTTAGGTGTCGATGTATTCGTTCCCGCGCTTGTGTGTCACTTGCAATTGGCACTAAACGAATTCCGACAGCAGCCAACACCAGCGCGGCTAGACCGAGAAATGTCCATGTGTGCAGTAACATTACCGGTACTGTAGGCGAGGTAAAGTAAGGCAAGGTCGGCGAATACCCGGGCACATTAACCGTGGTTGCCATCCGAAATACTTTGCCGAGCCGAACTGAACTGAACTGAGCTGAGCAGCCGG
This sequence comes from Fusarium nodosum, assembly GCA_014898975.1. Taxonomy (NCBI): domain Eukaryota; kingdom Fungi; phylum Ascomycota; class Sordariomycetes; order Hypocreales; family Nectriaceae; genus Fusarium; species Fusarium nodosum. The sequence goes on along the minus strand of JAAVUE010000094.1, from coordinate 78,167 downwards.
TTTTAGAGTAGACAGGCAGCATCATGTCTTGCGTCTCGTGTCCCTTCCGTCATAGTTAAAATGACATCTATCAATCGCAACATGCCGTTTGCAACACTTTCGATGGTTGACGACGAAACAACGCATCAATATCGACATGGACAAAAGCAAAGCAGAAACAGATAGCCTTATGACACTATTTACAAAACACTTGAGATCTTCAAAAAGAGGAAAAACAAGATCTGGCTCTTTATTAGCCATGCGATTGGGTAATAAAAAACCTGACTCCAAGAATCCAAGTCAAACCAAATCTGGGGTGTCGCGAGACGAACCATTCACAACACCCCAGAGTATGACGTAGTCTGGGGGGGGGAGGGGAGCCAGGAGGAAGATCTCGATTGGCAGATCTGGGAGAATCTATCAAGAATAATTGTCGATATCAACTCAAGTTCTCGATATTGGCCATCTTTTGACTTTGCCAGCCTTGCATATCCCCCTAGAGCAACTGACATTGACTGATCACCAGCCTTGACCTCTGGACCTTGTAAGCTGGTTGCAACCAATGCGTAATGCAGTGTAACCTCTATTGTTTTTGCCTTGTTCAAGTGTATGTAGAATACAATCCCCATCGCACATCTCCATCGCGATGTGGTAACATGTGCCTGATTTTGTTTTTTTTATTCTCACACACCATATTGTTCTAATTAATCATGCTTTATTCTTATTAAATAATAATTAAATAAAACTTTAACAAGTACTCCATCGATGATGATCTTTGCAACTTGAGCCCCACCGTTTAGAGACAGCAGTACCCTCTATAATTGGATTAGTACTCCATACCTATCCGTAATATACGGTAGGAGCACCGTTCAAACTGTTTCACTCCTGTCGAATCCGTATTCATGACACCCCTAAGCTAACATGGTCCGGCTTCACGGTCTGGTTCCGGTAAATTATTTTGATTCTGTACGCTTCAATACCTAAGGAAACGTTGAGTAAGTAGGTACGTAAGTTTCCGACTCTTCTTCGTGAGTACGACCTGGTTTCCCCGTGATTTCTCGCTTTAGTGGATGAGGTTCCACTAAACCCCAGTAAACCTTTTTTTTTTTCCTTTTCCTTCTGGGGAAATGCTGTTTGTTAACGTCAGTCAGTCAGTCAATTCAGTGCCTTGACTAATATTTCAGTTATTCTGATTATTTTACAGATTATCAGGCTTTTTTTTTTTTTAGTCTGACTTAATTGATACGTCGACTGCCATATCCCCTGAAACGGAATGCTGTCATCTACTGGACCCGGGGCTTGATCAATCCTGAGCCTAGTCTACCCCACGAATCATGCAAACCATGTCATAGGCCACGAGGAATTGCCATTTTCCTTCTTCTCAAGGCTGAAAAGGCTTACTTCGGCCAAAAGGTTGATCAGGTCACCGGGGCATGGCCACTTTTCTTTTTGCCGGTTGGTTCTTGACAGCTGTCTAGTTTAATGCTCTGGGAGGAGAGCCCACGTGAGGTTCGTTCTGATATCAGCCATGGCTTGCCTCTTTAGATCTCTCGGCATTCCTTTCGATTCAGACTCAGGCACTTTGGTCTTTTGGTGTGCTATGCTGAGCTGTTAAACTCTGCAAGTGACCTCGGGACACTGCGGTGCCGTACTTGGCGAAAAAAGAGGGATCTACATTCACGGGCATCGCTATTATTTTTGGGTCGGATGCTCTTGTCCGGCATCTTATCACAATTGCCAAACAAAAAAAAGTCCTTCAAGATGTGAGTCTGAGAGCACGCAATTGTTATCAGGCGGTGAATGGATGCGCGGCATTAAGTACATGCACGAAAGACGGTCAAGGTTGACCTGAGCTGAAGATTGAGCAACGGATGCAAGAAAGACCTTCCCGGTCCTCTCGTTTGTGGGCGTGCCTTAAAAATACCAAAGACCCTTGTTGCATTTGCATCTCTGTCTCTCTTTCTTTTTTCTTCGCTATGCGCCATAAAATTCCCCAGGTTTCCGTTTCCGAGACCAGCAAGCGGAGAAATGTCCGCCACCACTGAAGCTGGCTCCACGCAACCGACGGACGGATAGGTGGCTCACGTCTGACTCTGTCGGGCAGTCTACCTCATGCTAAGTAAGCCATGAAAAGACGTATTCCTATTCTAATAGACAAGATCCCGTGGGAAGGAATCAATAGCTTATTGCCTATGCCAACCCGACAAGATTTACAACACAGTAAACACGAAAGAATGACACGGCTCACCTCAATACATCTAAACCTACCTGTGACGATACTTCAAGGTAATGTACGTATATATGTAGCAATATATCTTCTTAAATTAAACAACCACAGGAATATTCTTGAAGATGCCAGTATGTACTACATTATGATATGTCACTCCCCCCATTCGTGATGCTGTAAACCTTAGATGCTGGGAGCTTCGAAACCTAGCCTAAAAAAATGCAGGGTCCTTCTTCTCCGAGATACAGTTCATACAGAGGTGCCGATCGGTAATTGAGCCAACCTAATTTGCCTTATTCCCGATCACACTCCCCCTCAGAATTGGAAAATAAATCAATAACTAAAAAATGATTGGATAGGATATGACTTTACCCGTCACTCTCATGAGGGGGTTTGGTCTAGATTTTATCAAGATTCGGTTTAGCCTAAACCACCACCACCAGCAGCTCTCTCTCTTTTCAATTGACAGTTATGAACGTGGATGACATCTGTCACTCTTTTTCTTCCCTTCTATTTCTGTTCTTGACCCAGAAAAAGCATCATCGTCAAACACATACTACGTGATTAAGTCTCAGGCAAAGAGACAGACAGAGAGGGAAAAAAGGCCCGGTCGTCCGGAGCTGTGTACTCTGTAGCCCTCCCCACCCCCCTTGCTTGTATCCCTGTTTAGTTTAGTGGCGTTTTCTCCATCTGTTTTGCTTCTCACGGATAGAAAACTCCAAGCGCACATATCGCAAAAAGCAAAGCCAATTCTTCATTGCACGCAATGCGGAAAGGGAGATTTTTCTCCGGTCCCATGTGACCTCTATCTTGTCTCTTCTTCTTCTTCTTCTGCTGTACCCAATTCTTATCCCCTATCGTCCGTACCTGAAGGTGAATTGTTAGACGAATGGACCAGCCTGGGCAATGTTTGGAAAAACTCAGCCCGCGGGTGACCACAAAATACTCCAGATTCTCCGCAACGTGGTAATTTTTCTGGGGAATTGGCCACGTCAAAGCTTTATTGACTGCATTTTAATAACATAATTTTGCTTATGCTATTTTCTCATGTAGACGCCATTGACGCTCAAGAAATGCAACAACATATCGTAGTGCCAACTAACAACGTGTGCATTGACTGATGATGATGATGTATGTGTGTGTGTGTGATGACGATGAAATGAGAGACACTTTACTTTTCCCCAGGAAACTCAAGACCCTGAACGGGAGAGGCGTCGTTGTCTCTTTTTGCCCTTTGAATTCAATCTGACTCGACCTGATCTGTTTCAGTCCCCCATACCCCCGTACGCAGGGAGGCAATTGAGGGCTGTAATTGACTGGCTGTAAATGAATCTCTACTACAGGACATATAAGATGTCATAAATGACTGATTTCAAACATACATACATACATACATACATACATACATACGCCACAATGCAGTATAATACAGTACCAGTACGGAGAACATCTGCCCTCATCACCAGCCTTTTCTTTCCATACCTGTTCACTGCAACTGTCCTGAAACAACCGATTCAATACACAGACCTTTCTCATCTTCCTTAGGTACATACCCAATCCAATGCCACAACAAAGTGGCGCTTAGCTCGTTGTCAGCCCTTGAGTGCGGCTCCGCTTGTACAGTGATTAAATGGTCCTTCTCCTCCACAATTTGGCCGTAGATTTCATAGTCCGGTCCTTGCCAACAGCTGACTGATGCGACGCACCCAAGGTTCAAGACCAATAACCAAGACCAACCGTGCGGAGAAATTTGTCAAAGACGGATGGAAGGGGAAGTTCTGGACTGACAAGACGTGTCCAGATCAGCAAGTTACCAACGAATACTTAATTTTGACTAGCCTGCGCTATGAAGTAGACATGATAATTGCAATACGTACGTCTCACTGTCTAATACGAGGTTGCTTTTAATCAGAGCTTTACAATTGCAGCCCAAGGATTAATTAAAGCCATGCAATCGTAGCCGAAAACTCAATTCTACCAATAATGCAATGTAATCCATGCTGTAAGACGCAGTACCTCATATTACTCAGTTCGCAGCTCATATCGCATCGTGGCTTGTTCGCTGTAACGCAAGCACCACCGCCTCAGTATCCTTAATTCCCACTTCTGCTTATTTTGCCTACAAACGGTGAAGCTGAAGATAAGAGTGAACCAGGAATATTCCAAGGAAACAAAAAAAAACTAAAACCCCGGCATCATACTTCTTCTGCAAAGGTTTGGCCGAGTTGCGGAGATGGTCTCTGCAGGTTCAGGTCCAGGGGAGATTTGAATGTTTACGCGTTCTGCCGGTGCTGAACTTGTAAAATCATTAGTGTCTATTTTTTATTTTATTTTTTTTCTTCATTCAACACCCTCTCTATGTGTCTTCCCTTCCCCTCCCCCCTCTTTGGTGGTTGGGATCGGTTTTTGAATACCGGGTTGATGGACGGGGAACGGGACTTGAGAACACCCACTCTTCCCAATTGTTCAAGTCTGGATGAAAAATTGATGCCACCCTTGCAAGTATCGTAAAAGCTCAATGGCCGGATATCACTTATCCTCTCAGAACTGAGATGTAAAAAAGAGAGAGAAAAAGAAGAAGAAAAAAGAGACTGACGATCCTGTTCCTGAAGGCGGCTCAATACGGCTTGCTTGAACTCTTCTTTTTTAGTACACAAACACCTCCTCCTCCTCCTCATGCAGACAGGATCCCCAACAAAGAAAAGACAGCAGTAGCAAAGCAGCACGCACTGCCTTCTGCATGCTAAAGTAGCTTGCAGCAGCACCATGGCACGCACCCCGACGCACACCAAATTGAATTGACCTGACCGCCTACTAATAATACAACAGTAGAGTAGACTACGGGAATTATCGTAAGAAAGCTCATGCTTGTTGTGTTCCTTTTATTTTCTAGTGACTCATGCCCGCAATTTATCTGTGTACAGTAGAGTAGGTACCTAGTACCGACAGTTTGGTTTTTGATCATCAGTCATTTTGATCAGATTTACTTACATGTGAAATCCTCAACCTCCCTACATTAATGGTCATTCATGTTGTTGTCTCAATTCTGACATGTGCTCACTTACTCTCTGGCTCTGACTCTGACTCTGACTCCAATTTTCTTTCAATTTTTTTCCCTCCTCTTTCTTTCTTACATGCTTCTCACAAAAAAACCAAAAGCCAATTGATCAAGTCACGAGCCCTGCAAGGTCTGTCTCTGGTTGGAGTCTTTATGTCTAGGCTGCCACACCAAAAAAGACGCCTTGAGGCTTGGAGGCTTCGCATCCCCGGTCCAATGGGAATTCGGCCTGTCAGTATCAAACGGCCGCTATTAGTTTCGGTTGGTTCATGATTGTTGTTTGCCCTCTCCACCTTGGTCTTGGGTGAAGGTGACCCTAGCAGGTCAGCTTTCAAAGCCAGCTAGCCAGCCAGCCATTGATGACGTCCATACCGGGTCATGTCCTGGTTCATCCAGGAACCTTGGAACTCTTCCAACAACTCGCAACAGTACGGTTCGAGCTATACCACCTCAAATTTGCTTAGAAATTACTGCCGGATACGTCCGGTTCACTTGCTCATTCACTAATTGTACCAATGGTAGGGACTGCATGTAGTTCAATGGGAAATTTTTATTCATGTTTTTGCGGAAACCTCTTTCTCATAGTGGACAATTCGCCTTTTGCAGGTTTTTTTGATGAACAACTCCTTTTGATCTTCTCGTACTTTTCCGTGTCCCCTCCAAGGCCTCATATTGTTCGACCTTTTTTTTCGCTTTCTTCCTCCGCTGTTGACTCTTCATTTCGCCTGAGTGAAATCAATGACCGCCCCCATGCTCCTTTGCCTGGCTTTCTTCCACCTCAAAAAAGGGACTTTCGTAACGAATCCATATCCTCAGGTTGCCCTTAAACATCTTCCTTCGTTCGTATGAAAACTACTAGTACACGTGCTCCGAGTCCGGTAAATGACGGAGCATGAGCTCATCGCAGCCTTGATAAAAACACGATTTCATGGTATCATATCGTTAAGAGTCCCCGCCAAGAGTGGCAAATAAAAATAAAAATTGATTCGAGTCCCGTTTCGCTAAATGAGTTGATAAAACAAATGCTGCCAATTGCAGCCAATCGCTTAATGCAGATGTGTTGATGCCTTTCGTGCGCCGTCCAATGCACAATTGTTGTGGGTATACCTGTCGATGCCATATATGGTATAATATGGTGTGGGTATTATCGGTTACCATCCCTTGGAGTGGTATCCGTCGCTGGCCTCCTTGGAAAAGTATTGGTTCCAGCTGCTCGCGTTCACATCCTCGCTCTGCTTCATGCAAGGCTTCTCGGGGAATTGCTTCAAGTTGGCAACATCATGTGATGTATGTCGTCGCTTAAGGACGGCATTGGCTGTCGAGGACTTCTGTTGTCGCTCCCAGAGGAGGTGACGTCGAAGAGACTCGGTCAACTCAGTCGCCAGCATGTTGCGACGAGTTGTGCGGGGTGACAGCGCAGCCTGAGGCTGGAGGTGGTTAGGGCCAGTCATGATGGGCTGGGCGGTAGACCTGGGAACCTCATGAATAGGCTTTAGACCAGGGCCGCGCATACCCTTCATCATCAAGGGGGCCTCGTCGGAATCATTAGGCGAGGCAGCCAGTGAAGGACCATTGACCAATCGAGATCGGGGAATAGCTGATGTCGATTGGGAAGCATGGCCACCAAGGTTGCGTGCGCGATCATTCTGGGCAAGCATGAGAGTAATAAGAGATCGTCTTGAAGTCAAGTTAGGCTTGGAGTCGACACGCTGGAAGAATCTGTCGTCCATACTGGACTTTCCGCTCTCCTCCATAGAGTCTTCCCAGTCAGATGAGTCGTCATCATCATCGATGGCGCTCTCGTCGATATAGTCGTCGCTATCAGAGTCCACAGCAGCCTCATCATCATCGATAGTTCGGGTCATGACATTGTTGCTGAAAGAAGCTTGCTTCTTGCGAGCAGACAGCAGCGAGCTGGGTCGCGACGAAGCCATGGCACTCTTGAGGGATCCATCCTCTTCAGACGAACCACCAATTTGGAACACGGGCTTCTTGATGATAGGAATGATAGGCTTGCTAACGCTCAGGCTCTGGTCCTGCTCACTAGACGAACAAGAGCCACCAAGCGCAAAGCGAGCAGGTTTCTTAGACTGTACTACCTTTGCGGCAGGTGAAGACTTGGGTTCGGGAATCGCATGCGATAATTGAGCGCCAGAGATGGTTCGGGGAGTGGGAATCTGGGAAGGTGAGAAGCCACGCACGACGGTGGTGCGAGAGAGGCTCTGGGGCGAGGGCTGTGGCGAACCCTCAGAGGCAGTTGATTTGGCAGGCGATTGCGACTCGGTAGTGGTAGAACCGGATCGCTCGAAGGCAGGGGGCACAGGCAGAGACTGCTTGGCCACTGGCGCAACGTGGGGAGGGGCGGAGAGAGGACCCTTGTCCTTGACAATAGAAACAATCATCTTCTCGAAGTCGTCCGAGCTGATGTGGCGTTCGCGTTTGCTTCGGGTGCTTGCGCAAGAGTCTTGTCGTCGTACACGAGGGCGGGCAATCTCAAGTGGCGCTGATACTGGTGCAAAGTCGACAGCTTCCTCGTCTACAAGGGAGTCGACGCTGCCAGACAGCTGAGGTAGATCGGATATCCTTGACTCGGAGGGGATGTTCTGGGGTAGGGTCTCTGTGGCAGGAGAAGTCTTCTCCTCGTTATCGACAACAAAGGTTTCTCTTTGCCAGAGTCGCCAGCTGAGGTTCTCTAGTCTTCGGCCTTGTTCAACAGAGTCTGCGCACCGAGAAAAGACTGACTGGTCAGTATATAAGCAATCGGCATGTGCAAGAAGCAACTCACCAGTCCACATGCTATACAAGTTAGCGGGATTGCCAGTGTCGACCTTGTGGATGACGTTTGCATCCACTGTCAAGACGTGAGTATCTAGACGGTAGGGCATTATGTGTGTGCTGAGGCGGGCGATTATGGATTGATAATAAGTCGAGCTGAAGGGTGCAATCGGTGGAAATTCCTAGGTAATCGGCAAGATAGATCGAAATTAAAGCCGACAATGCGCCAGAGCGTAGTATACAAGTTGATCTTCGAGGTGGAGTTGACTTAGTTGCGGGCGGTGAGTTGATGTCAATGCAGGCGATTTTGGTGGATGAGAGTGTTGACGAGATGGATACTGTCTTTCATGAGGATCCTCGAGTAGACATCTATTATAATTGTGAAGGCGAGGTCAAGTCGTCTTTGACCCAGAGATCCTTTTTACAAAAACAAAGGATGTTGGGGGCTGTTTGGTGGTTGATTTGGTGTTATGTGTATGTGTATGTGGAGGAGGACGAACAAAGTCCGGGGGGGAATCAAACGTAGATATTCTGTTTGGGCCCATGGGAAGGAAGACGGATTGGGTGAAGGGAGTCGCGGTGTACGCTATGTAAATGGAGTCTAGCAGCAAGCACAAGCATGAGCGCACGCCAGGTTCAAGGGGGGTGTCGGACCGTGGGGGCGTGGTAAAAAGACCCAGAGGGGGTGAGAGCCACTGTAGCCGGGTGTGCTTCTGGTACGTACCGGGAGGAGTATAGATGGATGGAGGGGATTGGAAATAGCGGGTACTACCCGAATAGCACAAGTTCAATTCTCTACGTTTTCTCAGTTGAATACAAGTCGGACGTACCGCGGCGCATAGAATTTTCGCTGTTCTTGGGCCAAAAGCGAAGGAAGAGAGTCGAGTGATTGATTGCATTGGGGGGGTATGATCTTTCAATTATGTACGTGAGCATGTACATATATACTTTGGTATGGATGGATTGCAGCATGTACAGCACATCGCAGCGCAGCAGAGCACAGCGCAGCACAGAGGCATGACCAGACGAATTTTAAACGCAGAGGTTAATTTGCAAGATTGGAAGTATATTCAGCAGAGAAACGAACAAGTATAAGCTCTTGTTGAGTGCGGTATTTCTCATCAGTATCCGTATCTTTTTACGCAGTCGCAGTCAAAAGGATCCATCGTCTCTTCTCTCCCGACCAAAAAAAGAACCTGTCAATGTCACGTCCCTAGAGAGTACCAGGGAAGACAGACAGGCGACAGGCAAAGTTAAGGAAGGTGAGGTGGGGGAAGGAGGCCCTGTTCGGCGACACAGCAGAACAAGGACAGGGCTTCTGTCAGGGGAGAGGAACGCGGGTGGAGGTGGCAGAGAGGGGGAGGCAAAAAACTGCCTGCTGACCAGTTCCACGGGTCTTTACCTGAAGAGGCACTTGTTCTGCTTCGGCCAGCGGGTCACTTGATACCCTTTATAGTTTAGATTATCACGTCCCGACCCAGTCTCTTTTGGGTTATACTTTAGTTGCCCTTTTCAGTAACTTATGGGGCCTGAGACAGTAACGGAGCAAGAACAGACGAACGCGGTCTCGGGAGCGAAAACGGTCAATCTCTCGGCCTTGGTCTTTGTAGCGGCCTCCAGAACGGAAAAGCACGTATTGGTCTCCGTTTAGACGACGTTCTGGAACCTCCCTCTGTTCCCTTTTGCTCCGTCGCGAACTGAGACCTAATCGGGCATCCGAGTCCAGAACTGATGCCCCCACCTATTTATCCTTCTCTTCTAATAGTATACCCGCGGATGAGTTCCCCTGTAACCGCTGTCCACCAGGGACTGGTCTGAGGCCCCATCACGAGTCACGATGGTGAGCGCAGCCTCGCTTTGTGCAGTTCTGGCCCGAATTAACCGCGGTATTAACGCGCTCCAGGCAGAGAAAGTCAAGACTCGTGAAACTTGGCCAGGAAGAAAGGGTCCTCTAGATGCCTTTAGTTCAGCAGCTTCAGGGCACATGATAGACCCTGAAAACCCTTTGTTTGCCGAGAATCTGGGGACGGTCATGTTGATTGATGGTGTTTTTTTGCCTGTGGAATTGGCCTTCAATTCCAATCCCAACCCGGGCATCGTCAGCATCGCCTACGTTGAAGCGTCAATTGGACCGCTTGCAGTTCTGGCCCCGATTACAACGGCGAATTGACGTGATTATCGATGATCCGGGATTGGAAATGAGACTCTTGCTAGTGACTCTTGCCCTGGAAACCCCAGAGGAGACGAGAGGATTCGTGGGGATCCGTCTATTGACTTGTCTTGTTCCCAAAAGTCCGGTGACCCCGTGATAGCAACGAGCCCCAGGTTTCGCTCCTTGTCATCCACTCGCTGCACCTCGCCTCCGCAAGCGGCCACGGACCTTTGAGTGATCTTGCCTAGAAACTCATTTGGTGACAACAAAGGACAATTTCATTGCGCGGTGGAAACACAGGCGGGTAATGACTGATGACTGACTGCCTTTCTGCACTGCGCCTGACCACGGAGTACTTCCTGACGGGACGAGCTCGAGTCGAGTCACTCTAGGAATTCTCGAGCTGTAACTATCCGTCTTCAGCAAGCCAAGTCAGTCGGCCAGGTGTTGCCTTCCGTTGCGCCGTATTGAAGCGGCCAGCATCATTGACAGGCGTGATCACGGACATATGCCGAGCGGATCAGACGTGAATCTCGCTGCCGGCATCAAATGTTTATCCCGAGGCTTCAGTGACGATGTGTCTGGGGTATCAAGGTCACCTGGTCTGATGGTCCCTCTGCGCCACTTGTCATTTGCGGGCTTCGCAGCTGGTCTGGCAGACTGGGAGACTGGGAGACTGGGACTGGGTATGTGGTAGCGAAAGGAAACAACTGCACATCACATCAGGGAGGGAGGCAGACTTGCATTGAAATGAGCCTTGTTTGACCGTTGTCCTGGGTTGAGATGAGCTGAGGCCCTGCTGAGGCCTCTGTCGTCATGTTCAGGGACGCTTCTTCAGGGTCCTGGCGACTCATCGCTTGGCGCTCCAAGTCACCAGACGCGCTCGACTGCCACATCAGGCCAACCATTTCCACCCAAACACCGTGAAGTGATGAGCTTTGCCAGCGCATAAAACAACGTCTGCAGCCGCATGACTCTCCTGAAGGACTTATATTTCGCATCTTTGGCGTTTTACTTCTCTGCCTGCGCCGCCGGGCAGCAATGTAGGACTTCAATGACGGACACATCAATGATCCTCGTCGCGATCATCATAACCTGTTTGTCTTGGTTTCGACTTGTCTTACACATTTGCTCGGTGACATGTCAGATTTGAGTGCCGATATTTCGGTCACCCTAGAGCTTGCATTAAGGTGTTGTCTGCCTCTGGCTGTTAAGCATGGGTTATGTACATCCTCACTCAGGTCCAGAATTATTACATAGTCGAAGCAGAACAGATCAACCTTGTGAACCATCGCCCTTGCCCTCGAATATAGGCGTTGGATCTCTTTTTAAAATAACGCCATTGCCTTCGGCGTCAGTTTAATGGGTTGAAGATGAGGCATCTGAGGCCAGCAAAGTTGAGGGTTGCGTTGAGGCAGCTGGTGAAGCGAATGGGGTGTTTAAAATCGCTTTCAACGGGATGTGGTCATTCATGCCGGAGCCCCCTGACAATTAATGAATACTGGCATCTCGATCGTCTTGAGATGCCCGATCTTGCAGTTAAGCCTGTCTTAACAATCGCCTACCCTGCGTTGCAGGATCTGGTTAAAATTGTTGCTCTCTCCCTTGAGCCCCACGAACCACTGCATGCCAGCCAGCAACCAAAGTGTTTGATCATAGTAGACCAGGGTGTCGGTAGTTGGCTTAGTACTTATGTTGACATGAAAAATTGAAGCGATTGTGTTTTTAGAAGGAACTCTTGCTTGATATATTATGTATTCGTGATTTGGTATCTGGCAAGAAAAAATAACCCACCCATCTTGCCCAGCTTGGTCAGGACAACCTTAACCAACAGAACGAATGCGGGCTTATGACGTCTCATGGTAGGGCATCGTCCCACTGCGATGCTGTACCATTACATCCAATGCCGCCGAAACGTGGACCTGACACCAAAATAGCATGCGGTATTATTCCAACGGCTTCTATTGTGCGTGGGAAGAGGGTCCAGAGGGCATCCAAGAGGTGCAGGCAGGCATAAAGCACCGAGACTAGGAAGATAGGTGAGGTGAGTGTTAACATCACATCATACTGGAACCCCCAGTGGCCTGGCCTAGCTCTAGCTCACCTTGGTAGAGGGCGAGGGGGAAAAATTAGAGGGAAAAATCACCCCGCGGCGGGCCGATAAGCGATAAGAGCTCTTTTTCCATCATAGCCCTCCACCAACTGCGTCAGTGGAATGTCTTGGCTTCCCTGCCCCTCCATCTTCATAGGTAGATTCTCACTTATCGATATCCTGACCTGCGTCACCGACCTCTGTCTCTGCCCGGACCATGAAGCTGGTGCCATAATAATTGAATTTTCCCCCATCCATCTCTGGTGATACGATATTTTATCAACATCATCCGTTAGAGCCGGCGCTTTTATTCTTTTTCTCTGTTTCTCCTGTGAGTATTTGCATTCCCCCCAATTGCTGCTGAGTCTGTGTCTCATTATATATTCTCTCTTCTAGAGCTGAGCTACATACCACTAAATCTACATCAGCCCCGCCGCTTTTTTCTTTCTCCGAACGGCTTGGCTACCACATACCTAAACTTACTCAACGCGGTTTATCTGCAATAAGCTTTAGCTGAGCTTAATCGACTGTCGCTCCCTAAAAACAAATTCTCCTCCCTCATCATCACCGTCGAAACTACAATCATGGCTCCCAAGAAGAAGATCGCCGTCATGACCTCGGGAGGTGACTCCCCTGGTATGAACGCTGCTGTTCGAGCTGTTGTGCGCATGTCTCTGCATATGGGCTGTGACGCCTTCTGCGTCTATGAGGGATATGAGGGTCTGGTCCAGGGCGGCGACTTCATCCGACAAATGCAGTGGGACGATGTTCGAGGCTACCTCGGAGAGGGTGGTACACTCATTGGTACTGCTCGATGCATGGCCTTTTACGAGCGTCCCGGTCGATTGACAGCCGCCAAGAACATGGTTCTATCTGGCATTGATGCTCTAATTATCTGCGGTGGTGACGGATCCTTGACTGGTGCTGACAGGTTCCGAGCTGAGTGGCCTTCTCTTTTGGAGGAGCTTGTTTCCAAGGGCGAGTTGAAGGAAGAGCAAACCACACCTTACAAGCATCTCAACATCGTAGGCCTCGTTGGTTCCATCGACAATGATCTCACAGGAACAGACGCCACCATTGGCTGCTACTCAGCGCTCGCCCGTATTTGCGAGATGGTTGATTACGTCGAGGCGACTGCTTCTTCACACTCGCGCGCCTTCGTTGTCGAGGTCATGGGACGACACTGCGGTTGGCTGGCTCTCATGGCTGGTGTCGCGACTGGCGCAGACTTTGTCTTCATTCCCGAGAGACCTCGTGAGAATGACTGGCAAGAAGAGATGAAGGTCGTTGTTAGAAGAGTAAGTTTCATGTGGTAATCTATCTCTCCTGAAAGGTATGCGCTAACGACTTACAGCATCGAGCACTCGGAAAGCGCAAGACCATTGTTATTGTCGCTGAAGGTGCCCGCGACAACAATGGAACCAAGATCGGCGCCGAAGAAATCAAGGATATCCTAGCCGACAAGAGCGAGGGAGGTCTTGCTCTCGACACTCGTATCACCACCCTCGGTCACGTTCAACGAGGTGGTACTGCTGTTGCCTACGACCGCATGCTCGCTACCCTACAGGGCGTCGAAGCCGTCAAGGCTGTCCTCGAAGCTACCCCCGAGACCGAGACTCCCTTCATCGCCATTAACGAAAACAAGATTGTTCGCAAGCCTCTGATGCAAGCTGTTGCCGAGACAAAGGAACTCGCCAAGGCTGTTGACGCCAAGGACTTCGATAAGGCTATGTCTCTACGAGATGCTGAGTTTGCCGATCAATGGAACTCTTATATGTTGACAACCAATGTCATGGTCGACGAGGAGAAGTTGCCCGAGAAGGAGGTAAGTTTCACACCCAATCTAGTTGCTATACACATCTGATCTGAACGTTTAGCGCATGCGAATCGGTTTCATCAACGTCGGTGCCCCTGCTGGTGGCATGAACGCCGCAGTTCGTGCGGCTGTTGCATACTGTCTCTCAAAGGGCCACGAGCCTCTTGCTATTCACAACGGTTTTGCTGGATTTGCGCGACACCACGACGATAAGCCCCTCGGCGCAGTTCGTCCGTTTGACTGGCTTGAGGTTGATGGCTGGGCAAGCAAGGGTGGTTCCGAGATTGGCACAAACAGAGAACTCCCTGGCGAGTCAGGCATGGAACTTATTGCCAACTTGATTGAGGAGCACAACTTTGATGCTTTGTTCATCGTTGGTGGTTTCGAGGCTTTCCACTCCGTCACACAGATGCGCAAGGCTAGGACGCAGTTCCCCTCTCTGTGCATCCCCATGTGCCTTCTCCCTGCCACAATCTCCAACAACGTCCCTGGAACAGAATACTCTCTGGGATCTGATACCTGCTTGAACGAGCTTGTTAACTACTGTGACAAGATCAAGCAATCTGCTTCTGCCACCCGCCGTCGTGTGTTTGTTATTGAGACACAGGGAGGTCGATCCGGTTACATTGCTACCCTGGCCGGTCTCGATGTCGGTGCTTCGGCCGTGTACATTCCTGAAGAAGGCATTTCCCTCGAGATGCTCAACTCTGATGTTAACCATCTCAAGGAAGTGTTCCGAAATGACAAGGGCCAGACTCGTGCTGGACGCCTGATTCTCGTTAACGAGAAGGCCAGCAAGGTCTACAGCGCAAAGCTCATTGCCGATATCATTCGGGAGGAGGCCCACGATAGATTCGAGAGTCGAGAGAGCATTCCTGGTCACGTCCAGCAGGGTGGTGTTCCTTCTCCTATGGATCGTTGCCGAGCTGTTCGTCTGGCCATCAAGTGTATCCAGCACCTCGAAGGTTATGGACGCAATGCCCACAACCACGTTAAGAAGGACCCCAAGAGTGCCTCGGTTATTGGCATTCAAGGCTCCGAGGTTGTATTCTCCGGAGTGGAAGATCTCGAGGAGAACGGCACAGACTGGCCTAACCGACGACCCAAGACTGCCCACTGGATGGGTCTTTCCGAGACGGTGGACATGTTGGCGGGCCGTCCCGATTACCCCAAGCCCGAAAAGAGCTTGACAGGGCTGATCGCAAAGGACACAAAACGTGGTCTCTAAGGGAAACGAATACTATCGATTGGATATAACGCATTCCTAAGTTGGCATTGCTTCATTTTTCTTACCTCTTTATTCTTAACGATAGCTCAGTATGAATGAAATCAGTTTAGGCGTTCAAATAACTATTTTTCTACTTTGGTCTTTATGCATGTGATGTTCCGCACGTCTGTGTCTGCCTAGTGATGATATTACAAAAGAAGAGAAATTACAACATATATTTCCTTATGTGCTTATTTACTGACAAGCCATAATTAAAGAG
The DNA here is from genome assembly GCA_014898975.1 of Fusarium nodosum. Classification (NCBI taxonomy): domain Eukaryota; kingdom Fungi; phylum Ascomycota; class Sordariomycetes; order Hypocreales; family Nectriaceae; genus Fusarium; species Fusarium nodosum. Next base: position 62,581 of record JAAVUE010000094.1, on the reverse strand, counting down.
CGATTTCATAATGGCTTGACAATGCTGGGTTGAAGTACCTAGTCAGCTCTCAATCTGTCTCGGCCACACAAAGTTTCATAGTAGATGTCTGCTTAACTGTAATATGCAAACAAGTTGGAAGTCTGTGGAATTTGTAACTTCTAAATTCGAATTGTATTTTGGAGAACTTCTCTTGTTCTGAGATTTCAAATATTGAACGAAGATGACTCACAACCCTACTACACTGGTCCATACCTGTCTACGAACTTATAGAAATAGAGCAAGCAAAACACGCACTTCCACAACGATATCATTCCAATGTCTCGCACAATTCGAGTCTTATGTTATTTTGAAAATACGATCAGAGGATCGGGGGCCAGTCTTGACATGATGAGATTTGGATGTCATCCTGAAGCCCACATCGACCGCTATAGGGTAAGTTCATTCAGCATTAGACGATAATACATTTGTACAGAAAGTCTCTTATTGTGCTATGAACGAGTAAGTATATTCTTTGGTACAATGTAATCGACCGTACGACAATGTATATGTCCAATATAGTTCTTATGAGTTTGTCGACGTCCAGTTCCTGTTGAGCTGTTGAAGTCTTAAATAACCAACCATTTGCCTCACAGTTTCTCTTTGTCTTCTGTTCAGCTGTCAAAAACAATTATCACCTGAAACACTTCGTCTGAGTGACCGAAAACGTTACAGGACAACACTAAAATCTGGCCGCGAGTAGAAAACTATGTATCCATACCTCGAGATAAGGACTGTTGTGGCACTTCACTACTCTTTATATATGAAGCATCGCGGGTTTAATTCAACCTTTCCTGAGATTCTGTCCTATAGCACCGGCTTTAGTCTTAACATGATGCATATAATGGCGCGTACGCATACTAATTATTAGTGTCGAAGAGTGATAATGAACGTCTCGGTTAGCTTTTATCCAGTACTAAGTTTTCATATCACTGATTGCTTAACATGACTTAATGCAGTAAATCTTTAGAAACATTTTGTTGTATTGAAAGTATGTTCTTTAGTTATTTCAAGTGAAGCAGCCAAGTAAGCTATTGGTGTGTATTTATTGCATTACGCATGGAAACAAAGTTATCATTTGAAGCAAAAAGAAGGTAGGAGATACAAAAAGACGAATTGGAAGGCGTTGGGATTGCTCCCGCCAGGGCTTGAACCTGAGACCTTCGCATCACTGAATATTCAGATTGAAGTATTAGTACGACGCTCTAACCAACTGAGCTACGGAAGCCGTCCAATTCGTTAGTAAGGCACTAAAATTCTGGCTCTATGATGTGAGAACGCAAGCATAGGAATTAGGCAGATCATCTTGCCAAACTCGGGCCTTCCCGAGCTTGCGATTGTAACCTGGCAGATTCTCAACATAAAAACTGGCAGGTTTGTAACCATACTCGAGAAGCATGCAGCAAACCCTCTCCTTGTTCTGATTCTTTGACTGATACCCAGTTTCGGGAGAACAATCTAGATCAATTCAACACCGCCCAGTTATGGACACTGTTTTGCGTCCTCCAAGAAGTGCCGGGGTCTGTGCAGCATGTGACAGCGACAGTGACAAACAAACAGACGGTCATAGAACCTTGGAACAACGGCAGATGCTCCAGGCCCCAGCGTGGACTGGAGGCTGACAGCTGAAAATGACTGCTTATGGGGTTCAAGCCCAGACGCCTCGTCGGGCTCGCAGCATGCCTTTGAAATTTTGACTTCAGATGGATCCAATACGATACGATGCGGATGCTCAAGGATCTTTCTTTGTTTGAGAACCCAGTCCTGGTCAATGACGGCTCGTTTCGAAGTTTGAATGCCCAACCTAACGAAACTACATTTCAGACTCTGACTCCATTGCCGATCACAAGGGCAATGATTTGCATGCAGCGCAATGCAACAGAGATAGACTTGCAGCAACATTCACAATGCTCATATCACATTTGTCCTATCTCGTCGACCGTCATTAACATACAGTCCTGTTTATTCGACCTCACCAAGCCTACGAGGGATTCGCTGCAAGTTGGATCCGTGGCGCTGCAGGGGGCAGTCCTGAGAGCCCTGTTCTGGGTCCCAGTCTCGCAATGCACTGGACCAAGGTCCCAAAGATGCTGGGGTGAGGTAGTGTGATTTGCTGCACCATTGCGTCAATACATCCCCACACCACAGCCTGCTTGGATGCAGAAGAAACAGCTTTTGGGAGCTTCGCCAAAGAAGCGAACATAGGTAAGGAACACAAATTGAAAAGATGAAAAAATATGCCCAACGGATGCCCATAATTATCGAGAGGTAACGTGAATGAACTCTGTAATGGGGAGATGGATCGTCAATGATGGGGCTTTGGGCAGAGACAATTTTAGATCAGAGTTCGTCAGGTTGACAGGTCTCATGTCCTTTATGGTTGCGCTTGACCCTCCATCCGAGAGCTTCGCGTGGGAGAAGGGAGCGTCTTATTGGGCAGCCATGGGAGACTCGTTATGTTTGGGGTCGTCAAGTAGGCAGACTGACTCCCTCCGGTACTTCGTGGGTCATTAGATAGTAGGCATGCAGTTCAGTCTGTTGTGGTCAATTGTTTGTTTACGCTCTACGAAACGAGAACCATTCAAGGTGGTCGACTTGACAATTCAGCAGAGGCGCGGTTTGATAAAGCTTCAATAGCGAAAAAGATCATCGCCAACGTTTAGTTCTCCCGTTGCGGACCGCTACCACCATCCATCTTGTACTGTCCCATAAACCGCCCATCATTATCCCCGCTTTCGCCCACTACCTTGTCTATCATGGATAGCAGCTTACAGTATGGACACAATACCAGGTCTTCTTGGTTTACTTAGCAATAGCCAGCAGGTAATGGAACTTTTCTCCGTACCTTATCCAGCCCAGCCGAGAAACCCAGCCCCTCCACTAAGGTCACGGCTGACACCCTATTGTTTGCCGGGGGGCTCCCTCCCATTATTGCTGTCGGATGACGACGTTTTGCTTTACTTCCATGCTCCGTCCTTGGTAGTCTGGGGCCTGATTCTTGCGGCGCCTTGCGGCTTGCGCGCCATTAAACCCACCTGACACTCTTAAACTCTCTTTCCTTCTCTTTCCATTGTTCTTGGCTGTTGCTTCTTCTTCTTCTTCCTTCACCTCTTCTGTTCTTCTCTCAATAATAAGCATCGCATTCTTTGGGCTTGCGTGACAAGACCTCACTGAGACTGAGGCACATCGCCAGAAGAACAACCCCACCTTGTAGTGTGACGCAATAGCCATATCGTGCTCTTTGTCGCAACGCAACAGCTTGAGTAATTGAGTTGGCGCCATCAAACATCGCACCAAAAGCCAGTACAAATCGCCAGGAAACTACCTTTTATTACACCAAATCAAAATGTCCCGTGTAAGGGCTACCGACTTTGAGGAGAGGGATTACTACCCCGCTCCTCGACGATCTGCTCCTGAGGGACTCGATGAAGTTGATTACCGCCGCCGCACCGTTACAATCAGCCCTCCCCCACGAGAGGAGTCTCGCACACCCGCCTTTCTGCGAGACGATGGTCGACGAGCCGAAGCTGGCCCTATGGTCCTGCGCCAGCGTCAAGTAGAGACTATCGACCGTCACCGACCCAGGAGTCCCAGCCCAATCGCTCGCGTTCGAGAGGAGCGAATTATTCGAAGGCCTCGCAGTATCTCGCCCAGCCACCACTCATCCCACCACTCTTCTCACGATCATGAACATGACCACGAGCACGAGCGTTCTCGCACCAGAGTTTACGAGCGAGAGCGAGTCAGGGAACCTTCTCAGCCACCTCCGAGACGAGCTCCTTCGCCAGCCCGTGTTGTGCGATATGTTGAGCGACCAAAGTCGCCTTCTCCCCCGCCTCCTCCACCAGTCGAAGAGCGGGAGCGCATTCGCACCCGCATCGTTGAGCGTGAAAGGGCCCCTTCGCCTCCTCCTGCACCAAAGCCTTCTCCCCCACCTCCTCCGCCTCAGACCATCCGCGGACCGACCATTGAGCGAGAAGTTATCACGCACTACCGTGATATCGACCATGGTAAGTACATCAAACCTCGGAAAGAAAATTCAAGAAGTTAACCGTTATAGGCATGATCAAAGCTAGACCTCCTACACCTCCTCCCCAGCCCAAGCCTCAGCCTCGTGCCCCGTCTCGAGTCCGAGAGCGGGAGACTGATATCGACATCTCCCTCTCAAGGAACAAGACCGAGGTAGACATTTCTCGCACAACTCGCACTCGATCACAGAGCCAGGAGCGACGATCCGACTTCCGCGATGATGAGCTCGTGGTTCGACGAGAATCCGATTCCCGTCGCCGAGCGCATTCTGCTGCTCCTCTGCCTACGCCTAGTGCCGTTGATGAAGAGGGCGACTACCTCACCGGCAAGATTGACTCTAGAGGCAGAATGGGCGAAGCCTGGGGTGGTGCAACCAAGGACTGGACTCTCGTGGATGTTCCTCCAGGTACTGAACGCATCCGAATGGATGGGATCGGTGGTGGCAGCACTGAGACACAGTGGACGAGGTACAGCGGAGCCAGAAAGAGCAAGTTCATCCCCGAGAGAGACGGCCAGCCTTCTCCAGCTCCCAGGGTGCCATCCCCCAAGCCTGCTATTAGGGAACCCTCTCCTCCTCCAACCCGTGACCGTGACACACGGGTGAACGTGTCAATCTACGACCGTGAGCGAGAAATCGACATTGAGAGAACTCGATCGGTTTCTCGACCTGCTCCCCCACCACCTAAGGACATGTGGACCGAGATCACCAAGGACCTTGTTATTCGCGAGGCTATTGAGAGCTCCGGATACGAATATGAGGAGACCAAGGAATTCTACTACATCATGGACTATCTTAAATATGTAAGTCTTGCGCTCAAACCATCTTGATCGTTGTATTAACCTTTATTTAGGATGATGTTCTCCGCCTGGTTGACATTTCAGATGAGATCCGACGATCTCGAAAGCAGCGCGCGCGAGAGCTTGAATATGAGAGAGAATACCAGTTTGATTATGAGCGTGACCGTACCCGACACAGCCACCCTCGTTGGGATGAGGTGACGGAGCGCGAGACGTTTTACGATAGCCGTCCTCCCCGGGGCTATCTCCGTTAAGTCTGGTTTGTTTGTTGGCGTTCTTGTTCAAGGTGATTTTTTTCTTCAGAAGGTCAATCGCGTGCTGGATAATGGATACCTCTTGCAACTACAGACATGTTGTTTGTTGCGAGCGATGGGCTTTTAGTTCATGATGGGACAACTTTGGTTGTACGAATTTATGAAATCATATACAGCGGATGAAATGGAATGGGATCAATGAAACGAAATGTATGTAGATTCTTGGTTGGTACACACAATTACGATTTATGACAATAAATAAACAACTATACGTTTCAATGCCGGGCTCTCTGTGGTTGACAACATGACTTTGTGAAGACAGGTCCTGTGATGAGGGGCTGACTGATGACTTCATTGAGGGGTAGGCAGCCACGGACGGCTGTGCCGAAGCCTAGGTATAGAGGCTCAGCATCTGTACCTGGAGCTGGTCTAAACTGGATAAAAAAAGCATGATGCCACGTCAAAGTGAGTTGATATGGTCCATCATGGCACTGTTCGTACTTTGTTGAATACTAGAAACCCCTTTCTTATGATCTAGACTAGTTGACAAGCCTTTGGGAACAGGACGTCCTTAAGTATTTCTGACAACAAGAGTTGGTTCACCTGTAGGATACTTTAAACTCAACTGGCCCCGAATTTCTCTGATTATACCACGGCGTCAACTGTCAGATACTGGTTATGAAGCTCGCCGGCCATATGGTCTCTTATTTGAATACGTAAACGCACCATTGACCGATCTAGACCCAGAATCTGGCAAACTATTCCAGTCTAGTTGGCAATAGAAAAGTTGGTCTCTTAAGTTTTAGAGTGTCTCCAGGCAACGTTTCCGATACCCCGAAACCATTGAAGCAACTAGGTCTGGCAATACTGGGTTATCTCTCATATTTGAAGAAAGGAACTGTAAAAATAGTCCCAATCTTTAGTTAACCCCGAGCACTGCAAAGACTTGGGAAAGCGTCAAAGGTGGCTAGATTGACTCCAGTATCCATGGACAGGAAGGATGGAGCTGGGAGTATCATGATGGACCGCATGAGTGTCTGCGAGAGGCTCTTGGACACAAGACAGAAAACAACTATTGGTGATTGAAATAGAGTCTCAACTGCTGGTGTTATTGAGAATTCAAACCTTGCGAGTAAGCATACTGAGTTGAGTTGGCTCGACAAAAGCCCTTGTTGTTATTCACATCAGAATGACTAGACAAATTCTACAATATGGGATCCGGTTTAGTTGAAACCTCTACGGATACTCCGCAAAGTTGCATGCGGCCAATCTGCTAGGTTAGCTGGAAAAGATCTCTTCGCCTCAGTGGCCCTTTCGCACCGAATCTAATAATCGTCGCAGATGTTTGCCATGGGCTAGAATATGGATGGGTCTGTGAGGGTCAACCTTGGCCCAAGAGGAGACCTAGCCCAGCCAGACAACATGGGCGTCGTTGTGGAGCTGAGAAAGGACCAGCATCAAGATGTCAGGAAATCTCTACAAAGACTGTTGACGTCCTCGATATTAACAATGAAACGATCCAAGGTTCGAAAGAGACAGCGTTGTTGGCACTGGTCATGATGTGCATTACATACATGGCCTGTGAGGTCGCAGGACAGGGCGTTTCCCCAGACTAGACCCCTGGAAACACATGGAAGACGTAAACCCAAGAGGAAGCGAACAAGGGGCCCTTAATCTGACAAGTCAGCTTCAAACTCCAGTTTGATAGCGGCCCAAAAGGCGTCCACTGGGACATGAGGATACGTAAATGAGTTATCCATAGGCGGCGTGGTTGCCATGGAAGGGTGGACCTATTTACTTTTGAAAGAATCAACACAAACAGAGAAAAAATGAAGTGAAGGAAAGGAAAGGGGGGTTGTGGTGTGTATTAGGTTAGTTAGACCAGTGTAATAATCTCAGACATGAAATGAATGCCATTAGTTTTAGTGCTTCTTTTCATTATTCAAGGGCCAAATTTGTTGCTATGCTTGGATATTAAATTATCTAACCGTCGTTAGCTTCTTTAAACACAAATGATTGATGATGGGTTTCTTTTTCATGTGAACGGGACAGGTAAGTAAGTACTTGAGGCTGGAGGGAAGGGAAGGCAGGTACTCAGCTACCGAAATCAGGCTCAGGCACCGGCACTGATTCTGCCCTGACTCTGCACTGTACGTTGAAAAGGTCGAGCTGGCTTCCATGTGTCAATTTCCCAATATCGCGGGGCACTGTGAAGGATACAGTGCGGCAGCAAATTAAGCGAAATTCTGCCCTTCCACTGCCATAACAGAGAGAGGCTACTGGGTACCAGAAACGTTGCCCTCTGAGATGAAGGATACAGAAACAAATGAACCAATCTCATGGCCTAACTTGCGGAGAATGACTCTTTTATTATGTCGCTTACACCTCGGGCGGCCAATCTTTCTGACACCCTGAGGGAGTAAGTATGCGTTCATAGCGGAGGTCTAGGTTCGTGCAGTAAACAGGTCAGGTGCCTGAACTGACAGGGCTATCAAATTCTTGGAACCAAGATAATAGACGAATGGCCTGTACTAGAGAACAAAGGATCATCCTCATAGGTGTAATTTGAGTTTATGAGTCAAATTGGTATGTTTGCTTTAGGTAGAGTAGAGACACTGGTTTCTGCAGCGAGATGAGATGTATGGCCCTCAGTGTATAGGAAGAATGAGGAAGGGCCAGAGAGGAAGCTTGATAGTGAATCAATGTTGGCTGACGGGAATCTCTCCTCTTAACTTGAACGAAGCCAGGCATAAAAAAGCACATTCTATACTCTACAGACAGGCAAACTTGTTGCATCCAGTCCAAAGTCAAGACAAGACTACCTGTTGTAGGCCTGTATGATCACCACCGCACAGTGCTGCACGGTGTCTTTTCTGTCAAGTGGCGGTAGCGAATTTCGCAGGCGCGAGCGAAACCTGCTACCGAGTGGTTAATTGATTGCCTTGGAAATCAAAGAGATTGTCTTTCTTCTTCTGCTTCTTCTTCTTCATCTCCTGCACTTTAAACACCAAATCAAAGAAAAATAATTCTTATCTTTCTCTTCTAACAAATCAAAAGCCTTTTCTTTCTCAACTCTCGGCATATTGCCCTTCCTTGGTACTTATCAAACCTACGTCTCGCCAAAAAAGCCAGGCACCAACAAGGCGCCCCGTCCCGTCGTTTGGCCCGCCAAGCTCGTTCGACCCTCATACCCGTTCTTTTCCTCTCCTGGACTGAGCCCCCGTCGGTCGTGGAAAAAACCCCCGCCTCTCCGCCTCCATCCAAACAGTTCTCTCTTCCATCTAAACTTATCGACACGTTCGCCTAACGACCTCAAGGCTCTATCTTTTCCTTTCTTATTCTTCATTCTCCTGCCTTTACGCCCCTTTGCGCCTCGATAATCACTATTGACACTTGCCGAAACCGCATGACGAGACGTTCTTAAACTAGCCAAAATGTCGAGCTCAGAGATAAACCAGGTGCTCGCAAATTCGCTTTCGCCTGGTAAGTTTTCCTCGCCCTCCCCCGCCCATGGATGCTCTCTGGCGGTTGAGACGAATGCATACTAATCTCCAATAGATGCGAACCTGCGAAATGCTGCCGAGCAGCAACTCACTCAAGCTGCCGAGAGCAACTTTGTATGCCGCCCCTGATTATCCCTTGCTTCCCCCCCAACACCGGCTGACGATTCTTTATAGCCCCTATACCTCGCAACCCTCGTACAAGAGCTAGCAAACGACTCCGCCGATGGCTCTATCCGAGCCGCCGCCGGTATCGCCCTCAAGAACGCCTTCACAACCCGAGATTTTGCTCGCCACCAAGAATTACAAGCAAAGTGGTTGCAGCAAACAGATGATGAGACCAAGAACAGAGTCAAGGAGCTCACCCTCCAGACCTTGAACTCCTCCAATACCCAGGCTGGTACCGCTGCCGCCCAGGTTATTTCTTCTATCGCCGCCATCGAGTTACCCCGTGGCCAGTGGAACGACCTGCTACCTTATCTCGTCAAGAATGTCAGTGAAGGTGCCGACCACCAGAAGCAGTCTTCTTTGACCACCATCGGCTACATCTGCGAAAGCCAAGACTCAGAACTGCGCATGGCTTTGGTAACACACTCGAATGCTATCTTGACCGCTGTTGTGCAGGGAGCCCGAAAGGAGGAAACTAATATTGAGGTTCGACTGGCTGCCATTACCGCTCTCGGTGACTCACTCGAATTCGTTGGCAACAACTTCAAGCATGAGGGCGAGCGTAACTACATCATGCAGGTCGTCTGCGAGGCCACACAGGCCGACGACTCAAGGATACAGCAGGGTGCATTTGGCTGCCTGAACCGAATCATGGCCCTCTACTACGAGAACATGCGATTCTACATGGAGAAGGCTTTGTTTGGCCTCACCATTCTTGGTATGAAGTCTGATGACGAGGATGTCGCCAAGTTGGCCGTCGAATTCTGGAGCACTGTTTGCGAAGAGGAAATCTCTATCGAAGACGACAACGCTCAGGTCGAGAGTGCCGATCAAATGCGCCCTTTCTACAACTTTGCCCGCGTTGCTGCCAACGAGGTCGTACCAGTCCTCCTGCTTCTCCTCACCAAGCAGGACGAGGACGCCACCGACGATGAGTACAACCTGTCTCGCGCCGCCTACCAGTGTCTGCAGCTGTACGCCCAGGCCGTTGCTGCTACCATCATCAGCCCTGTGCTGTCATTTGTTGAGGGCAACCTGCGCCACGAGGACTGGCACAACCGAGATGCCGCTGTTTCCGCCTTTGGCGCTATCATGGAAGGCCCCGACGAGAAGGTCCTGGACCCCATTGTGAAGCAGGCGCTGCCTATCCTAATCACCATGATGGAGGACGAGTCTCTGCATGTCAAGGATTCGACTGCCTACGCTCTTGGTAGAGTCACAGAGGCCTGCTCTGAGGCCATTGACCCCCAGGCTCAATTGCCCACATTGATTGAGTCTCTGTTCAAGGGTCTTCTCAGCAGCGCCAAGATGGCACCATCGTGCTGCTGGGCCCTGATGAACTTGGCCGAGCGTTTCGCCGGTGATTTTGGCGCTTCTTCCAACGCCATTACTCCTCATTTCAACAACGCTGTCAGCTCTTTGCTTGACGTGACTGCCCGCCAAGATGCCGAGACATCAGTGCGAACTGCTTCTTACGAGGTACTCAACGTTTTTGTCCAGAACGCCGCTACCGAGAGTTTGCAACCTATTGCTTCCCTCTCCGACGTTATCATTAAGCGACTTGAAGAGACTGTGCCCCTGCAGACCCAGGTTGTTAGCGTTGAGGATAAGATGACCCTCGAGGAGATGCAAAACAGTCTGTGCAGTGTTCTTCAGGCTATCATTTCTCGACTTGACAAGGAGATTATTCCCCAGGGTGATCGCATCATGCAAATCCTGCTCTCGATCCTCAACAGTGTTGGCGGAAAGTCCAGTGTTCCTGATGCCGTCTTCGCTACCATCAGCGCCCTTTCAACTGCTATGGAGGAGGACTTCGTCAAGTACATGGACGCCTTTGCCCCCTTCTTGTACAATGCCCTCGGAAACCAGGAAGAGCCCAGTCTCTGCTCCATGGCTATTGGCCTGGTCAGCGACATCACTCGATCTCTTGGCGAGCGCAGCCAGCCTTACTGCGATAACTTCATGAACTACCTCCTCAACAACCTCAGGGTATGCATCCCCCCTGTCCATAAATTTGACACATCTAACCAATCACAGAGTACCGCTCTTGCCAACCAATTCAAGCCCGCCATCCTCCAATGCTTTGGCGACATTGCTGGCGCCATTGGCGGTCACTTTGAGACCTACCTGTCCGTCGTTGCCCAGGTCCTGGAGCAGGCTTCTACTGTTACTGCTTCTCCTGAGGGCCCCTACGAGATGTTTGACTATGTAGTCTCTCTCCGTGAGGGTATTATGGATGCCTGGGGTGGCATTATTGGCGCCATGAAGGTCAGCCAGAAGAGTAAGTTCCTCTTGGTTCTTCGATTTGTAACTATTACTAACAGCTCCTAGCCCAAGCTCTCCAGCAATATGTGCCTGCCATCTTCAACGTCCTCAACCTCATCGCCAATGACATGAACCGAAGTGAATCGTTGATGCGAGCTTCCATGGGTGTCATCGGGTAAGTCATCATGTACCATTATTTTAATCGAGACAATGCTAACATAAACAGCGACCTTGCCGATGCCTACCCCAACGGCGAACTGGTTGATGCTTTCCGTCAAGACTGGGTTACTGCTATGATCAAGGAGACCAAGACCAACCGAGAGTTCCAGCCCCGTACTATCGAGACAGCCCGCTGGGCCCGCGAACAGGTCAAGCGCCAGCTTGGTGGTTCCCAGGCTGTTATGGCCAACTAGTTTACAGCCTTCTGGCCTGGCACAAGAGATGCCTTATCTCAAGGCGCGCAATTGCCGCCTGAAACAACGATATTCCCTTCCCCTCTCCCCCATCATAGCACGATCCCCATGACCCTTGCATGTATATAGACCCCATACGACACTACAGTAATTTAAATACCCCATCATGACGCTTCACCCAACACATCATCGCTACACGATGTATTCACAACCCCCTTATCACAACACTACACCTCACTACACATTGCAAAATGCACCTTTTTGTTTTTTATTCAGATGCAACGAAGGAATAGAGAAGTCATGTATGCCCTGCAAGGATGGAAAGCGGCGGCGATTCAAAACTCATGTAGAGGGTAGGGGAGTCAAGGCGGCCGGTTTATTACTCTATTTTTTGTTGTGCTTTTGCAAATTGGTTGTTTCGGCTTATGGAGTCTGTCTTGGATTCCCTTTCAAGTGTTAGGGAAGGTTGAAGACGGCGTACTCGGACAACCCACTCTCGTGGAACTCGGTGGAATTCTTGAGGAGTGGCTTGAAAACTCGGAGTGTGTAGGAGACTTTTAGAGATAAGTGAAAAGATATGTCGAAACGAAATTTTCCAGACTAGAGTATCAAGTGAGCTCGTCTGTAGTCGATAGTCAAAACGACCGTTGGCCCCCAATTGGACTCGAAATGATCTGTTGCTTGTTGTGAAGTCTTGATGTAACGAGTGAAACGTCTCTCTGCCAGGCAATCAGTGCTACATAAAGAACAGAAAGAGACCAAATACTTTGCAGTACTAATCATCTTGGCTGTTGAGATTTAGAACCACCCGCAGGATCTACTCAGACAGTTGATGGCACTTTTGTACTTTATTGTCAGTCAATCGTTCTGGTACTATTGCAAAGCCATGAAACCCGCAGATGGATGATGCCATGTTGCCACTCTTATATACCACCACCTCTGTCCATGTTCTTTGTGATGAGACAGATACAATACATCTTATTTGAATATATAAACTTCTATGCCAATCCTCGTTCTAGTTCCAAATGAAATAAAGAGGAACAGATGGTACACGTCGAAGCGAGACATCGCTCAGCTATATCGCTAAATCATGATCCGGATTGTGTCCCGTAGTAATTTGTGATATGTTCTTGGTAGGGTTTCGTTGTTAAAAGAGGGATGCTAGTTATAGCTGTCGAAAACGTTACTCGATGGTACCCAGTCGTGAGATCCGTAAGAATAAAAGTTCAATTCATTCTCATAGCCATCCGCAGGAGCACCGGATGGGACCGGTGGAATAGCTGCGGCCGTTGGGACATTGGAAGCTAATGAAGCGGTGCATTGTTGTGACATCTGATAACCTTGCAGGGCGCTCTGATCGAATGTTCCCACGACCATTCCGATGTCGGTTATGTCGTTGGAACCCATGTATAGTTGAGACTGAAGTTGATGAGGAACAAATGCCTGGTTTTGCGACATTATTGGTGCTGGTGGTTGATGATGATGATGATGATGGTGAACTGGAATATGATGCATCTGAGGCTGTTGTTGAATTTGAGGCGGAGGAAAGTGGGATGGTAGAATGTGAGTTGCTGTTAGAGTGGCCGAGATGCCATGTGGAGATGAAGACTGTAAAGCAGGGGGGCCCGGGTCTATAGAACTGGCCTGTCGGCTGTATATGGACGATGCTGGTGATGTGCCGGACGATGCGGGAGTAGCGCCAGGAAGGTCGATTACTGGGTGAGGAACGGGATCTCTACCATCCGCCATCCCTGTTTCTGATGTAAGAGAGCTCGTCGGATCCTGAGCAAAGCGTTCCAGAGCATCTGCCCAACGGGATGCAAGGGGCCAGACTTCTTTGCATTCTAGCAGGATGGCTAGGGTTCGCTGATACATCATGTGTCCGTCGCGGCTGATGCTAGGATCCGGGCAAACTGGTAGAGATTAGTGCCTGGAGTGTCTATGGGAAGGTAAATTCACCCACTGTTTGGATAACAACAAAGATACGTGGAAAGGAGACCACATGTGTAGACACAGAACGCTGCCATCTGGGCACCAACGCTTTCCTCCGACGAACGCCCTGTAAATTGGGCGTCGATTTGTATATAAAGGTCGCGGACGTCGGAGAATAGTTCGTACGCAATCTTGGTGAAAGCTTCCGGCCGCTGTTTATATTCGGCAGAGAATGTCAAGATACTGCAAAGGTTAGTTATGACAGAGCAGGTTAGAGTGCAGACTTACTCCACTAAGTATGGTCGTCGAAGAACAATATTGCAGAGGCGCGGGATCATGGTCACTCCGAGATACGCCTGGAAAGTCAATACTACGACCTGCAATATATAAAGAAACTCACCAATTCTTGCCCTTTAGCTTTGTGCTCGCTAAATATGAGCTCGTTCCATCGATGGTCCTGGGGTAGGTTGTTTTCCCAGACATCAAGCTTTCTTGAGACAGTTGCAAATTTGCTTTCTGGCTCCCATGGATAAGAACTCCGAGTAAAGCTGACAGCACGCCGGGTGATAATGCCCCATAAACTGTGTGCTTGAATGAGCGATGCGAAGAGTGACCGGTTCGGATCACACAAAAGTGCTGGATTGCTGATGGCAGGTGGAGAGCCCTCAAGAGCAGCTCGTGAAGGAGGCTCTCGCCCTAGGTCAAATTCGTCCTCATTACAAGGGAGAAGAGCAGTAATGTCCGATGCAGAAAGGGAAACAGGCGAGTGAGGGCCTGAGTGCAATTGGTCTTGACTATGTAACATCCACTGGCAGTACTATTCAGCAACATTACTGGCTATCATTGTGGTCCGAATAACTTACTAGAGTGCGACGAGCAGACTCCCCACGAATTCTGGTGTCGACCGTCGGATCTGAGATGTCGTATGTTTCTTCTAAGTGCAGACGCAACGCGGATGCCATCCGAAGAGCGATGCCCATATTCATCTGTCGATCAGCAATGGATACACCCTACATCTCGTATCTGGCACATACATGACTTTCATTTCTGAGCCCACTGCCCTGTTGTGCAATACTGAGCAAGTAAAATGCTTGACAGCTCTCCAACGTGTATCTCGGCGCAAAGATCTCACTGGGTGCGATGGCCGCAGCGCGCTCCATGAAGAATTCGGCTGCTTTCATACCGGAGCCAAAGCGAGTCGCAAGAGGGGGGCTGAACCGTGCCGAAATACTGAGGATGCTGACCACAAGGAAGACGCTGACGGATTGATGATCTTGAAGCAGGCGCCTGGGAAATTGCTCTTTAGGGATAAAGCCAAGCTGAAAGTAGTACCGGGTGAATCGATTTATGCCGTCGATAATTTCAGGTATCGGAGGTAGACGTTCCCATTCGCTGTTCATTTTGTTGAAAGGCTTTACCGGAGCGTCAAGGATGTCACGTCGTGCTTTGGCCGGGTCTCTTCGACCTGACTTATCTGCCCGGACACGGGGGTGACGAAAATCACGGTCATGATCCGGTTGACCCCGTTCGAGAAACGTGCTGTTGGATAGACTGTCAGCTCAACGTTCAAGGAAACGGGTAGATAAAGTCACCATTCATCAGCACCATAACCGGCTTCAGCACAGGCTTTGCACGGAGGCTGCGCGCGATCATGGATACATTTGCTCCTCATTCGCCGGCATCTATGGCAAACTATTAGAAGAGGAAGGCTAACAAGGAATGGGAGCAATTATTCACCTTCGACATGCAATCGGGGCTCGTCGTTTGACGGCCGGGGCAGAAGACTCCG
Source organism: Fusarium nodosum (assembly GCA_014898975.1). Taxonomy (NCBI): domain Eukaryota; kingdom Fungi; phylum Ascomycota; class Sordariomycetes; order Hypocreales; family Nectriaceae; genus Fusarium; species Fusarium nodosum. Next base: position 47,415 of record JAAVUE010000094.1, on the reverse strand, counting down.
TGTCAGCCATATACCCAGCCGCCGTGTCACACTGCTGACAGTGGGAGTACTTCCGGTGTATATGCGTGTGATTTGTTTAGGATTTCGGTCTCTGATAGGGGAGCTTGCTGCAATAGGAAGATGAAGAGCAGTTTAAGGTCAATGCACACGTATTGTGAAAGCTAGTGACGAGTTTCGGTCCTGCAATGGCTGTATACCGGTAGTCTGGTCCTTGTTCCGCGAATGGAGGTCAGGTTAGTTTTAGTTCCGGCTTGTACAATTATCGAAAGTGAATGGTAGATGATGTGGTAGCGGAGCGGCGTATTGACTGCCGGGTGTCAGATGTTGTATAGGTAGGTACGGCCCGCCGTTTTAAGCGGGTATCGACAAGGACTTATTGCACCGTTGTCTGTATGCGAAGGAAGAGGAAGGGCGGGACAACAACTTGCTGGCTGCGTATGCTTCAGAGTGGTTGGAATAAGACCATTGGCTTATAAGACGATGGGCTCAGAAAGTATATTACCTATACAGGCAGGTAGTCAATAAGCAAGGCCGGCAGTGATGCCGTGCAGGATCTCAGCGAAATGCGTTTTGGTTGCAGAGTGGCTCAAGCTCCTCCTCAGCTCGGCACTTTCGTGTTTGTATTGTGTTGGGTACTTGCATATGATGTCTGTTAGTTGGTCACGTCTCGAGCTTCAGTTCAGCGTCAGGTCGGAGTGGGACGCCAGAAAGAACGACGGGAAGCAAACGGAGGCGGTTTGGAACAACCACGACGAGGGGGCATCACAACGAGTTTGATAAAGCTGATCTTGGCAAGATATCCTCCGTGGACAGGACAGGGCAAGACAGGGCGTCTAGGCTGCTAGCCGTGGTGTAAGTGAGTGAGCTATTGAAGTTGGCACGGTCTTGGCCATTCAAACCCTCGACAGTATCGTGCCGCAGATATGGAAAGAGGAAGACGGCGCAAACTCAAAATGATGATTAAGAAACGATGAAAGACGGGAGCGGAAGTCTAGGTAATGATATGCGTGCCAACCTTGTCCTAGTAGTAGAGAGGTAGGAAGGAACATATCTCCTCAGATCCTCACTACCTGCGGAACTCGGTGGCGTGACGATTGACCAATCAAACTGACGTAATTTGCTAATCGATTGGCATTCGGTCTTCCTTGAGCAGCTGGCGGGAGTCGGCCAGACTGGCAGGCCTCAGGGACCTGAAGAGATATGTAATTAAGGCAGGCACTAGTCGAGTGTCTAAGCTAAGCCTAAGCTAAGCTGAGACCCGTATATGCGCTCCTACCTATTCTCTTCTTTTCAGCATCTGGGAAGGTGAGACCAATGGAGAGCAAGGCTCTCGCAGCACAGTCCAAGACATGCAATGGCAGTTGAGGAAGCCGAGTCATTTGTGATTGGACAAAGAGCGAGACATGGACTGTATGTAGCGGCTATATAATGCAAGGAACAGGGATGATGGGTTGTGACGAATGCTTGAGGTATGTACATAGTATGTAGTTTGGAGAAGACACCGAATTCCTTACTTACTTCCTTCAATACTTAGAGGAGTCCGAGGAAAACAAATGCACGCATATATACACGCACACAAAGACTAATCTATTGAAACTTCCTTGATCAGACAGCAATGCAATATATATATACCAAAGCCAAGGGCTGACTATTTTAGCCTTCTTCAAACATCAGCTGTTTCTAACTATGGAGTACACTAGAGCCAACAGGTTCAGAATCTGACGGGTCGTTTCTCTATCCATGACAAGAGGGAGAGCCATGACTAGCTCGACTTCTCTGTCATACAGATCATCATGTCTAGTCTCAATACTTCCTTGCCAAGACCCAAAGAGGCTGATCCTGAAATTACGGACACGCTGCTGGAGGAAGCTGTGTGCATTGGTATTCCCTTCCCACTTTGGCTTGGCCAACCTCTCAATCATTCAATCATTCATTCATCGCAGGGCGACCAGCAGCATTATCCACCTTCGGTCTTAGCTGATCCACTGCGGTCAAGTTTTTCAAACACACCGACAGAATATCGGAATCAACCCGCAGACGCGAAGCGCGGGTTCCAAGATCGTCGAATTGACAACTGAAGTTTTCGATAGCCAGAAAATGGTGTTTGGGTCAAAGGTTCCACATAGAACGGCTGTTGTCGATCTAGTCTCGTGCTAGGGCTGGAATTGACTCGCTGATGGATCTGCATGTACTGCCTAACTACGTACTACGTATCAACATCCGGTGACCATAGTTTCATGCAAGGCTTTTTCGCTTACCCAAGCCATCAAATTCAATCCAGGTCTTTTGTGTCGCAGAGCAATCTTGGACCCAAGCCACTCGTGTCTATCCGTACACGCATCCAACCACAACTGACGGAGCCGACCGCGTCCTTTCCGAATATGGCGTACAAATTTTCTTGGTGCAGCCAGTGGACCCTGTGGACACGTGCGAGTCATGTAGTTATGCTTGTAGGGCTAAGCTAGACTGCCTTGTCCATGATGATTGTCACTACGAACGTATGCACATAGGCAGTCAGGGATGCTGGGCACAACTACCGGGCTCGGGAGAGTTTTTTTTTTAATTCTCATGCAAGGGGTGCAAATACATACGTCCAAACGGATGTCTTCCTTCGAAATAAGGCGCGTATTTCATATTCAAAGGCCAACAAGCTCCCGCCATGTCACTGTCCTCGAACCAGTCCACCAACAAAAACAGCAGTATCACGGAGAACAACTAGCATGCCTGCCAGGTAGGATTAGAGCAAGATCCGAATGCAGCATACAAATTGAGTGGATGAGTAATCACATCAACTCAAGGTCCAGCTAGCTGGGCTCGGGAAATGAAGGAGTGTTCTATTTACGTCTGGGCAGGTGGAATACCGGGCTCAGGTTGCATTGAGGACGTGTTCTTTTTGGGTCACTCAATGTCATATTGCCATATCAGCGTGAATAGACGCGGGTTTAAATTTTTCGATCGCCGTGCCCATTTCTCTGATGCTAGGATGCTAGGATGCTTGATGCGCGTCAGTGTCATCTTGACGGCGATCCACGGCGACGGCTCGATCTTTGGACAAGGACATAAGCTGATGGACATGTGATTTGACAATATACGCTTGAATAGTCACTATCATCTCACCCTCGAGCCTCGAGGCCTTTATTAGCCCCAGAAAAACACCAGTTCCTTGAAAGATCCCTGATAACAAGCACAAGGATTATCCTAAGGAATTCGGCAAATCTTTTCCGCATATTACATAGTATACGCTTAGGAGAAGGTCCGGGAGCTTTAATAGGTGGAAATAGTCCTTGAACCCGTTGCAACATCCGTACGTACAGCATTGCCATAGAAATTCTATTAGCGTTATGAATTGCTGGCCCCTTGACCACATCCTAAGTCTGCGAAAGGGGTTGTGGCCTCCCTTTAGCTAACATCGGGCTTCTTTAAATCTCACGTGATGTTGACACACCAGAGAACATACAAGCGAAATGACTACGACAATACAGCTGTTGTTTAACATGCATCACCAATTATAGACACTAGGTAAATAATTTAACAAATAGACTTGCATTGAATAATTTAGTCTCAAAAAGGTTATTTCAACGTCTGAGGTATGTACTGGGAGTACAACGTAACGTCGTCAGTGCGTTCTGACGAAGAACTGATGTAAGCCTTACGTGGGCCAAGTAGGGACGGAACATCACCAAAGCACTTTTTCCCCCTTGTTCAATTGAACTGAATTGAAATTCTCATGGTTTTAATTTGATTTGTTCTGCCCACTGACTGAATCACAACGCTTCATATCGTTGCCATATTGTCCGGCTGGTAATAACTCACTAGCCAATCATTTTTTTGAATGATAAAGTCAACCAAGGCTACCCGCACGCGATCTTCCGAAACAACACATAGACTAGTAACTACCTAGGCATCTAAGTAGTCACTTAAGTAATTAGTTAGCTCAAGAAACAACCGTACTGACTCCAGTGTATATACATGTAAGTATGGTACATACATAATAGATGCCCGTGCCCAGCCTGTTGCCATAAAGTCCCCATCTACCGCCTCCTCCAGACTATGGTAATAGAACGGGAAAACCACCGTCTCTCATATACAAGCATCGCCGTTATGTATCCATGCCGGTATATAGACGCGGGTACCCATATTAAGATAGACTTCACTGTCAATGCCAAGATCCGTCAATGGGACTTGGAGAACGGGTGACGTCCTGAATCCCCATAGTGTGGTAGAAGCAGGGATATTGTTGATACTAACCATCCGCGAAGTCGTAGATAGATTGGTCCGGACCGATTTTTAGTGCTACTTCCTGGCTGTTCTATGATACGGCACATCGTAGTGAAGAAAGTCAGAGCCCTTCGACGGCCATTCTAGTTCCCCATCAATTATTCAATGTTCCTATGTTCGTGTTTCGAAACCTGATTTTATGCTCTCATATGCTCCCAATAAGATGCTATTATGAGTTGCATACAAGTCAATCCATCTATCCAATGGTGTTTTGTGAATAGTAGGTCCCGAAACACTGAGGCACTATACTGGGAGAATATATGACTACTAGTCGACCGGAACTCAGATATAATAGGGGAAAGAAACTAGTATCATTTCAGTCCAAATATCCCTTGGTAGGGAAAAAAAAACGTAGTGTAGAACCTTGGTATACATAATATTTGAGGCTCAGAGCCGCTGTGGCGGTGGAAGCCCAAAGGACAGTGCAAACAGTGTCTTTAAAACAGTGATACACTGTACACGACTCATTCCAAAGCCCCGGTCATCATGCAAGACGAGCTCGTGTAATCGCATCTTCACTTGAAAAAGGCGTCAAAAGTGAGAGACTTGATTTCTCATTTCAAACTTTGGTCAGCCACCTCTTACGCCGAAACCGCGATGGAATTTGTGACTCAGTGGAGAAACTTTTGCACGCTGCATCGAGTGATCGGCTAAAATTTTCTCCTCACTCGTCTCGTCACTTTTCAATCTTTCTCTCCCTCTCACATTGCGTGACTGACCCCTTTCTGACGATAATCGATTCGACTTTATTTCCAATACATATACCTACTAAAGCCGATTCACTAGAATTTGTCACATACCACTACCATGCCAGCTCTAACGGAAATCTCCCTGCCAAGCTTTCAAAAGATTGCCTCTGGCAAAGTGCGCGATCTTTTCGAGCTTCCCGATAAGACCACGCTTCTCTTCGTGGCCTCCGATCGAGTCTCAGCCTATGATGCTGTTCTCAAGAACCCAATTCCCGACAAGGGCAAAATACTGACCCTCCTTTCGGCACACTGGTTCCAGGTCTTGACAGAGCGCATTCCCGACCTACGCACCCATTTCATTAGCCTCGATGTCCCTGAGGGTGTTAGTGCGGAGGAGGCTCAGACCATCAAGAACAGATCCATGGTCGTCAAGAAGCTTTCTGTCATCAAGATCGAATCCATTGTGTACGGTCTCCCTCCAGTATTAGAAGCTCCTTTCAAACCCATTTCTTGGACGCGAAATGGCGCATAATGCTCATGCTCTGTATGGGCATCAAGAGACTAACATACTGACAGGCGAGGCTATCTGACTGGTTCCGCTTACAAGGAATACAAGAAGAACGGCACCGTTCATGGCATCACCGTCGAGCCTGGTATGGAGGAGGCTCAAAAGTTCAAGCAACCCCTGTGGACACCTAGTACCAAGGCCGATGCCGGAGAGCATGACGAGAACATTCACCCCGACGACGCCTGGAAGGAGGTCGGCGACCGTGAGACTGCGGACCGCGTCAAGGAGCTGTCCCTAAAGATCTACGACGAGGCCTCCAAGTACGCCGAAGAGCACGGCATCCTTCTGGCTGACACCAAGTTTGAGTTTGCCAAGGATCAAGAGGGCAACATCTACCTCGTTGACGAAGTACTGACCCCTGACTCTTCTCGATTTTGGCCAGCAGCCGGCTACATGCCCGGCCGTGACCAGGACAGCTTCGACAAGCAGTTCATTCGAAACTGGCTTACCAAGGAAGGACTCAAGGGCAAGGAGGGTGTTGAACTTCCCCAGGATATTGTCCAGGCTACATCGGACCGCTACCGAGAGGCTTTCCTTATGTTGACCGGTAAGAAGTTCGAGGACGCCGTTAGCCAGTAGATGGCAGGGATACAAAAGCGCATCAAAAATAAGCCATCAGTGTATCATCATCTGAACTGAAGATTGATTTCCAGCTTGATGCAAATGTTGCAATCGCGTATAACCATACGTGTGACGGCTGACTGATTTGCCCATCCTATGTGTAAAATCCCCTCCCCCTCCTTGACTCTGCTGGCAGCGAGTTTGGTTGACCCTTTCCCCACTGCCCAACCTACAATATTGCCATTTTGATCCTGGGAACTATCAGTATTTCAACAGCAAATGGGAAAAAAGAGAACATACCTCTGTAGCCCTTCGGTCACGGTTCTCGAGTCTTGCGTATATACTAACCGAAACCATCCTGGTTCAAGCGAGTGCTCTTCTCGGGGATGCAGGAAAACGCCAGCTTCGCGCAGCCTTTTCGCGAGAGCAAATTCCCGATTCAGCTCACCATCTAGTTCAGATGGAAGGTATGGAGATAGATCGATCCAGACAAAAAACCCTGCGTTGCTTCCCGGTAGGTACTTGATATTCATAGCCTTGAGCTGCGATGTGACGTGTCGCTGGGCTTGTGAGAGCTTTAATCTTGATGAATCAACAAAAGATCGACACCACACTCTATCCTCAAGCATTGCACTTCCGATGGCTAGACTTGCGCCGGACGGGTTGTGAAACCGCATGGCCACCTCAATTGCGCGGAGGACTGGCTGGCTTCGAGTGATGATGGCGCCGAGACGAAGGCCAGCGGCGCCAAAGTCTTTACTGAGTCCATAGGTGACGTGTAGAAGACTCGGATCAATGAGGCTCGTGGAATCTATCGACAGGATCGAGGTAAAAGGGACTGCAGGCTCATCACTGTTGAAAACCGAACAGGCGTAGATTTCATCACTCAGGAGATGCAGTCTATGCTTTTGGCAGAATTGCATGATTTTGACAAGGGTGGACTTGGGATAACACCGTCCTGGTCACCGTTAAAGACTATATCATCAGCGGTCGGGTAGGCATTTCTCACCAAGGGGGTTATGAGGGTTGACGATAAGCACCATCTTGACGTGTATGCCGGCCTTTCTGGATCTAACCAAAGCATCCTCAAAGTGGTCGACAATATCATCCCGGAATGCCTCTTCGGTCTTATTGTTGGAGTATACAACTCTCACTTGAGATTTGTTACCAAAGTCAAGTTCGAAGCGGCCGTACACGGGTCTACTAGTTAACACACCGTCACCAGGGTCCGCAACTCCCCATGCAAGGATGTCGTGCATTGCAGTAGCGGCACCGACACACCGGATCATATCTGGGGTGATGGGGCTGCTAGGAGTCAAGTACTCGTTGAGGTGGACAGCTAGAGCTTCAGGGAAGCGGGAACCACCCGCATGACTGCCACGGTACAAGAAGTCCTCGTTTGAAATGTTGACCTGAATATACAAGTTAAAATGTATCTCTTGGGTTCAAGGCGAATGTTTGAACTCGTACGCTCTTGTCCGTAAATTCCTTGAGTTGATCCGTCACCAAGGCCTAGTGAATGGTTAGCGTTCCCATAATGTTGAACAGGTGTTAGAGGGGATATTTCACATTTTCAGCTGTGCCAAACGATATTAATCCAGTTGGATTATAATCAGGATCATAGTCCCCCCTCGGCGCGAACCTCCAGGGCAGGTTAAGTCCGCCTACAGCCTCTGTGGCCCGTTGTGATAGGGCGCACATCTTTTCGTCCGAGAAGTGTAAGTGTATCAACATGGCGAAGTCCTGGCTTACAGCAGAATAACTGATCAATACCGAGCAGAGCGAGGAGGGGCTGATGAGTCAGCTATCTGGGATGAAATCTCAAATACTTGCTCGGATCAAGTATTTACACCCCTTGTCGTGTTTTTACAAACAGGAGATTGGAGAGGAAATGGATATGAGAAGCAAAATCCGAATACAAGTGCAGGATGAAGTTGTGTCTTTAATAACCCTACTTGACCCCTTGAGCCTAGATTAGTACCTGAATTACACCATGAAAAGAACTACCTTGATGGGCAATCAATTGAAGATCCATGATCAAAAAATCCGAGGATTTCTTGTTGATCAAAGATGCTTCTTGTAGGTACCTAGGTACCTATTCAGAGGGTCACTGACTCCTTCCTTCTGCAACATGGATGGATGACTGATTGTCTCGTCGAATTGGAAGGAACAGGACAAGACAAAACAGCACACGTATTGGACACTCCTTCCACCAGCCTTACGATAACATTTTTATATTTGATGAAGAGACTCAACAATAGTTTCTTTCTTTCTTTTTATCCTTATAAGATTCCTACTGAGTACGCAAGCGAAATGGTATAAAGTCACTAGGCTACTCGTCGCTTTTTATACTTGACAAGGGTCATTGACGCGTCGCGCATCGACTCAAAAGTATGAGACTGCTACTGCCTACTCCAACGCGACCCCACCACTCCTTTGAAGCTTTAGGCCATCAATCAGGAATTCTTTACACAGAAGCCAACATAAAACGATGTCTTATCCACCAGTAGTGGTAGAGATCAGTGATGATGATGATGATGATGACGAAATTGAGAAAAGAGACGGGGGGGCCGATTCATCAGCTGTTCTGGCGAACGGTGACAAACGCACGTTGCTAAAGGCACTCAACTCAATTGAATCGACAGGCAAGATCGCGACTTCTAACCACTATACCATGTTTGTGAATCCCGGCCTCACTATTGATGGCGGCAATCAAATTCCTCTGCCACTCAAAGAAGACGATGCGCAGACCATCAAGGGTGTGTGCAGGCAAGCGCCTTTCGGCCATGGCAACAAGACTCTCGTGGACACCTCGGTACGCAACACATGGGAGCTTGATGCATCAAAGTTCGAGCTACGAAACCCCGAATGGCCCAAGTTCTTTGATAAGGTACTCCAGGATACCGCCGTAGGGCTTGGCTTAAATGGAGTCATTGCCAAACCATACAAACTGTTGCTCTATGAGCCTGGTTCATTCTTCAAGCCGCATAAGGATTCAGAAAAGGAATGGGGCATGGTCGGAACACTCATCGTTTGTCTTCCTTCCCAGCATGAGGGTGGTGATGTGCACCTATCGTTTGGCTCGAAAGTCACACGCTTTTCTACTGCTCCCGCTTCCAAATTCGACCTTAACTCAATCTCTTGGTTCTCAGATGTGACGCATGAGGTCACAAAACTGACATCCGGTTACCGACTTGTCCTGACATACAAACTGTTCATTCACGGGAATGGCTCCGTTTCGGCTTCTACCGCCCTAGACAAAACTGAACATCTAAGGTCCTTGCTCCACAAGTGGAAGTCCCGCCCCTGTCAGCCCGACAGAATCATATATCCCCTTGATCATCTTTACACAGAGACAAGCCTATGCTTGGAAAATATGAAGGGTCGTGATCGGGGTGTCGCTTACTCTTTAAACAAAACATGTTCCGAGTCTGGATTCTATTTCATGCTGGCACATGCGACCCATGTCCGCATGGGAGAGGATGGCTATGGTGGCTACGATGAGGGCTCTGAAGAATACGGGAACCTCAGATATGTATATACCCCTTCGGGGGTCCAAGTTGCCTCGAACCTCACTATCGATGACGATGAAATCCTGGGGTACGACATCAATAAAGAGGATCCTGACAGTGAAGACGAGGGCGAATTCACTGGCAATGAAAACATGGCGCCTACGTTCCGCTATCACAAAACTGTCGTTATTCTTGTACTGAAGGACCGACTTCGGAAGTATCTCCAAAAGAATGCCGGCGGGTTCTTCGATTCGACTCAGAGAGCTCAAAATGATCGCTTGACGGAAATGGTTATCCAAGATCTTGCCAATAATCGAAACGATGCATATACGAGGCAGGCGGCCGCAGGTTTTATGGACAACGTCCTGCATTGCAGCACAGAACCCCAAGGACCAATTGTCAGACTCATATCAAAGTGGGCATTGGAACTTGACAACATAACAATGTTCCGTACTTGCGTTCGAGCCACATACGCGCCCCCAGGCTCCCGAGGCTCCCGACCACCAGCTGCCAATCAATTCCCTCATTATGTGTATGCAAAGGCTGTCAGCGATGAACTCATAAGCCATCTCAAAACACACTATGATGGCCAGGAACGTACCATTGATTGGGACTACTGGTAGGTCAAGCTCAATGCGAATCGCCTCGAGATATACTATGCTGATATTGATATCTAGGTTCAAAGATCTTGGCCAGGCTATTGACATAGCCACGGAATTTGATGCCTTTTGTGTTGTCTTTAGGTCTTCTGCAAAACATAAGCCCCTGCTTGAGAGTTTTAAAGCATGGGCAGTTCCCATCTGCGACAAAAAACTGATGTCTCAAACTTTATGGACTTTATCGGATGAGAAATACCTTCTTCTTGTTCTTGAAAAGCGCAATGCGGATAGTGAATGGGTATTGCAGAGGTGAGGTGGCCCCAGGTACCCTCGAGTTGTGATATGAGACACGCAAATAACTGATTGAACCCATCAGCTTTCTTCCGACAGTCGTGCCACGTTTCCACCGATCTCTCCTTTGGGCCTTCTTGCGCAGTATCACTGCAGGGCGTTCTGGGCCTTTCAAAAATTCCAGAGAGCTCTACAGGTGCATCATCGAACATGGAAAAGAACAGCTGAGCCTCTGCGGCGACGACATCGTGGAACAAGAAAGGGGGCAGACGGGCTTTCACAGCAACAACTTCATCTCTAAGTACACAGCCGACACTCGTCACCTTCAAGCTGATGACCGGGACCATCGGACTTCTTGCAAGAAATTTATCAGAATGATAAAGGAAAGCTACATGCATGGCGCTGGGCAGGAAGCATTGGAATTGTTACAGCAAAGCTGCCAGAGGCTCATTGAGGAAAGGCAAGTTTGGTCGTCGGTAAGTGTTCATCACCTGATAAGCAATTTTCTTGAACCCCTCATCATAGCATTGGAGACAATCAACGTACCTCCAGTACCTGCTATTCATCAATTCTTCGAGGTTACGTTGCGAGATGTTGTCCACCAGCCGATCATATCCCGGCCCGTCCAACTTGAGGGGTGGGCTCATGAAAAGGCCTTCTGCACAGCTTTGCCAACTTGCAGCCCGTGTCGAGCGATGAATGCTTTTCTCGAGAACTCGCAACAACAGATATGGCACTTCCCGGCCGCTAAGTACATACGACAACATGTCGAGTGTCAATTGACGGATCCAATCTACTCATTGCAAACGATAAAAGACAGAACACCACATACATTGGTGGTGACCAAGCTAGGAACACACTACGACAAGTCGTTGCGTATCTGGCAACAGAAGGCTCAACAAATTGCACACAGCACCCGTGGGTTAAGGCGTGACTACACGAAATCTTTGCTGGGCGAGGAGAAGTATAACGCACTTGTCATGATCGGACAGCCAAGCCAGGAGAATGCTGGAACCACAAGTCAAGCAAATGGAGATTATGCACAGCCAAATGCGAAACGTAGGCGAATATGGGAATGTATGTAGGGCAAGTTTCCGGAGGCGTCTTATGAACAGCTCAAGTATCACGCTCTTTCCTTTTTCTCTGCTTCACTCTGATTGCAGTGAGACAGGGCCGTTTGTTTCCCTGTTCATGCACTTGTCTCACCATATCCTGGAATGTAGTAGGCGATGTACCGCCTTTAACAACTTTGAACCGTTAATCAATTGAAGAGATCTCGGTTCTTCCTTATGCTGCATTTACCAAAATTACCCCAGACGCACAAAAAGGAACGGCTCACCGGAAAGCAAAAGGACTACATTGTCGTCTCATACCTTCCCTAAACCCTCGTCCGCTACCTAAATCAAGGCCCTCGGGCCTTTAGAAACAAGTTTTAACGGCAACCATGGGATGATTTCGGCCGCGAACGAAAGAGTGACTCGGAGGGCTTCTTTTCTGGTAAGCGTCCTCTATTGTATTCATCCAGTAGTCTCCAACTCAAGCTTCTTGGTTTCAATCTTGGACAGTGCATTTCAATAACAGTTGCTTGGCTTCCGTAGCTCAGTTGGTTAGAGCGTCGTACTAATACTTCAATCTGAATATTCAGTGATGCGAAGGTCTCAGGTTCAAGCCCTGGCGGGAGCATGTCTCTCATTGCCTAGCAGCTATTTTTTTGCATTTTTGACCATTTGTCCCAGATCGAGAGAGAGAAGAGGCATTAATTACATTGCTATTATTTATCCTGGAGACCCGTTGCGCTCGTCTCCAACTTTGACAGGATCTCAGTTTGTAGTCAGCAAATGCAAGAGTCACAGAGTTAGTAAGCTCCTTTTTGTTTATTGTCGTTCCTCTTTGTATAAAAAGACACAAGCTTATATGAGGTTTTCTTCTCTTAGCACATGAAAACCCAGGGCGGTAGTAGTAAAGAATAATGACAGGAGAATCCGCACATCACATCACAAGTCAATCGTGTCCAGAAGAATGGCGAGTCTGGGGTCAAGAGTCATGTACCAATATTCTGAATTTGTACAGTAAAGTAAAATGGTGGCAAATCTATCCAACTCCAGTCATGCATCATCGCTATGTCTATCCAAACCCCAACTCCCATGTAAATGTCTGTGCCAAATATCATAAAATCATACTTGCAATGCTTCTAGGCCAACTGTGAAATCCTCTACTTCCATTCCTCTGAAGCCTTCCTCGGTCACCCAAGCTCGCCCCTTCTCAGGAGTAAATAGAGTTTCACAAGATCGGCCTACCACCAAGAGTCCTGGAGGACGGCTGCCCTCCGCCTCAATAGCCTCGGCAACGTGCTCGAGGGTCGTACGGATAACTCTTTGATCAGGACAACTAGCACGCTCAATGACAGCACAAGGTGTGTTGCGCGGCCACAGAACTCTCTTACTCTCACCTGTCGTGGGAGAAACTTGGGTAGGTTCTGGGGGAGGGGGAGGCTGCGCTGAAGCAGCCTCTTCGTGGACCGGATCCAAAGGCTCAAGTTCAACATGGGTGGTGAGCTCACGGATCAAACCGTTGATACGGTGTAGAGCCATAAGGAAAACCACTGTTCGACTGGGCACATACTCGGGTGGTGAAGGTGCTTTGCCCTTCTTTCCTGTGCCAGTGCAGATGAGGATTTGATCAGCAATATCACGCTGGGTAGGAGGAATAGCAGCGAAAAGGGGTGCGCTTAGAGCACTAGTGACACCGGGAAGAACAGAGACCCTGTCTCCGTATCCGCGCTGACGGAAATAGGCAACCTCTTCACCACCACGACCATATACATAAGGGTCTCCTTGCTTGAGACGCAACACAGTCTTGCCCTCTTGAACTCCAGCAAGAGCCATTTCAAGAAGCTCTTCTTGAGCGCGATCGGCGTTCCCGGGGAACTTGCGAGCAATCTGAACAGGAGTGCGGCGGGGAATGAGGTCCAAGACACCGGAAGGCACAAGCTTATCGGCGAGAATGAGATCGGCAGACTTGATCGCCTTGTGTGTAGCTTGTGTAAGGAGATCAGGATGGCCAGGCCCACTACCAGCCAGGATAATTGTACCAACACGCTTGTCAGGAGTACCAGGGTCACGCTTGATATCGGGTCCGTTGCCAGGATATGACTTGAGAACCGTCTCTACATCGTCATCGGTGATAGCAGCCAGACGCTTAAGAGGCCAATATTCACAGACTTGGCTAAGCCAGCGCACTCTTCGGTTCTTGGCATCCTCTTCTGTAATAAGGCGGTTGAAGTGCGCATCCTGATCGAAAGAATCGTCGGGGGAGGCGGGGTCGTCTTCAGCCACCAGAGCGTCTTCGGTGTGGATGCGACGGCGAACATCTCCGAGCCGCGTACAAGCAGCGCCGAGGTTGGTAGGGAGTGAAGCGGCAATGTCACGCCGGATTCGTGAGGCTAGCTTACAGCCCCGACCATTCGTAGTAACGCCGATCTGAAGAGGGCCGTCGCTATGTGTCGAGAGTAGGGAGAATGTACATAGTTGAGGAGCGTCAATGACGTTTATGGGGATTCGGTTTCGTTTACAGAGAGCAGAGATGTGAATAGCTATTGATTTGGTTAATTTGATAAATAGATTGACATAGATTGGGTTGAGTAAACTTACTTTGAGCATCTCGTGGTGCTGAAGTGACAAAGACAGCGTCCACCACACCATCGACTTCCTGACGACCAAGTCGCATCAAATCGGTATCATGGAATTCCTTTTTGTGCCATTGGACACTTCCATCGTCTATTCTCTTCTGGAGAGCATAATGAAGCTCAGCGCCCTCGGGGGCAATAAGAATTGGATGTGCGCCAGAACCCAGAGACTGACCACATCGAGTCGCAGCGAGTGGGTTTGTACCGATAACAAGGTGAATGTTACCTCTACAGTTGAGCGCTGTAAGAAGCGAAGTTGGTATCGTAGAATCCATCTTGATTGAAGTGTCGAATCTGCTTATACAGAATAAAGGGACAAGATGAGAGAGAGAGTATTTGACTCAACCAAAAAACGAGCACAATGTCACCATTGCGAGATTCGGCCGGCTTATAAACGAGGTCCCATGTCCAAGACTGAACTACCTAGTAACTACCTGGTTAGACCCTTTCTTTCTTTCCCGCATCCTACCTAATAATTCTGGGTAAGTACCCTTGCATCTTCTCTTTCCCTCATGGAAAAAAAAAGGTTACCCCATTGCCCCTCCCCCTCCATACTCCAAATAGAGGTTACGTGATTGGTTCAAACTCACGCCATCTTCCTTAATCGGCCTGTCGGCGGGCACCAAAGTAACTCGAGATAACGCAATCGCCGACTTCCGCGGGCCGCAAGCGGAGATGTCAAAATTGCGATAAAGCACGTTATTTCTGGTAGCGATGTACTATGTATACATGGTTTGTGACATGGAATTCCGCGGTTGTGGTTCTTTGATCGGAAATGCGAATTTCCAGAAATCCATCTGATTTTTGGGCACGTGATGGATCCGCTGCAGTACCATCCGTGCCATCCTAGGTACCCTTGTCATCAGTCATGATGAGGTTGTCATGATGAGCAACAGTTGGGTTCAAAACTTGGGCCATTATGAAATATTAGAGGGCGAGATGAAGTGAATGCTCCTCGGTGACAAAAAAAGAAAGAAAAAAAGAATACAGGATTACTCTTTTGCTGCCCACCATCGAGCCCAGCAACAGGATAAGCCCATCTCTATCTACACTGACTGATCAGTGATATTTCCACAACTTCCATCACAAATCATCTAACCAGCCAATCCATCCTCCAAAAATACAAATACGCAAAAAAAGAAATGCCATCGCTTGTTTGCAATCGATTTTATAGGAACAGCCCGATGCGGGGGTCGAACCCGCAACCTTGAGATCGCGTACTCGTAAGAGTCTCACGCTCTACCGATTGAGCTAACCGGGCGTGGCTCTGATTGTTGAAACGGGTGGTCCTTGATAGGGTGCAAGAAGCTGGCAATACCGTATCGTGACGATCTAGACATACCTTCTGTGCCGCAGTATTTATAAACATGGCTCGCATTCTTCATTCGAGGTCCCATTGCGTTGAAAGTCATTTATTGTTCAGTGTTGAGATATATCGTCATGTCCAACGCCTTCATGTCATGTCACGCCCGGCCCGTTATCATCCTTTGTACAACATCTATTTTACATCAATAATACATCCGATCCTCAACGTCGGCTTCGTCTCTCAACCTCAGATTCGTCCTCCAGCTCGGCTTCGACTTCCTCGTCCATCTGCTTGGAGATCATTCTCTCCTCCTCTTCCTCCGCCTCCATAATCTCTTGGAGAAGGCGGCCCTTCTTGTCCAGTTTGTTCCTGCTACGACGCTCACGAGGGGCATTCTTCTCGCTGGCGCTGATACCACCAGGACCCATGACAATTTCGACCTTTCTGGGCTTCTTACCCTGTCCGGCACGTTTGCCACCGTCGTCGGGGCCCTTGCCAGCGCGGACGGTTCGCTGCACTCGTGTCTTGGCTCCCAGAGCCCAAAGGTCACCCCATCGTGACTTACGAGCATCGTGATATGCCAGTTTGCTAAAACTCTTAGGGACCGTCCATCGCTCGAGCTTGCCCTCTGGCGTGCACAGATCGAGCGTGACATGTCCCTTTCGCTTCAGAGGAGGCATGATCGCTCGTGGAAGACTCTGCATGTCGGGTTTTTCATCCGAGTTTTCATATCCCTCGAAGGCCTGATTTGTCGCTTCCTTTCCGGTCATGGGCTTCTCCTTGGAAACACCTCGTCTGATGGCGACATAACTAAACTCAACCTCGCCCTGGTTGTTGGAGCTGTTTCCAAGCATTCGAGTGTAAAACATGGGACGGACGAATCGCTGGCTGAAATGGCAGTAATCCTTACGGCCAGCACTCTTGCCGGGTATCTGATACATGGGGCACAGACCCTGATTGGTACAAGGAGCGACGACATATCCAGGTTCCTTTTCACGGTCATAAGCAGGGTTGAAGTCTTCGGGGAGGAGCTCGGGTTCTCCAGATTGGGGAAGAAGGAATTGCTTAAGAACTGTGTCACGAACGTGGGCCACGGCCTCAAATCCGCGAGGGTGGGCTTTCTCGAGGACAATCAAGACACCACCATCCTTGTTCAATAGGTTCCAAAGGTTGTTGAGGACGGCTTGTCGGTAGTGGTCCTGCTCTTCCTTGAGGAAAAGATGCGAGGCGACAATAACATCATAGCTCTTTCGGGCCTGCGGTTTGTCTCCAGCATCCAGACGTTCGCCCTTCATCTCTCCCGAATGTTCATAATCGGGAAGTCTGGGAAGGAAAGTCGTATTCTCAAGGAACGTCTTGGTGCGGTGGCGCAGACGATCAGAACCAATAATAACTGTGCGCTTGCCTGGGATCTTATCTCCCTTCACTTCGCCCTTTTCCTTCAACAGATCCCATTCTGCTCGGACTATCTCATCCCATGCAACCAATCCTGCGCCACCAGATCCTGCATCGAGGATACTGATGCCGTTACCATTCTTGAGCTTGGACTGAAGCCAGTCACTTCCGACTCGCTTACGGACCTCTCTAAGGGTAGCCATGACGGAGGCATAGGCTGGGGGCAAGAATCCCGCAAGGAAAGCATCGCCCTCAATCTCAGTCATATGTCGCTGGTCTGCTGGGAGACCAACACCGTGCATGTTTCCGTTCCTCTTAGCTTCGGGTGTCGCGGGGGACAAAGGAAGGCCAGGTCCGCCAAAAGCACTTTCAGCAGCGCTCTTGACATGATCAATATGCGTTCGCTGCAAAAGGTCACGAATGGGCATGATAAGCTCATCCTTTGGCAAAGAAATTTCGACGGGGCTGTCGTAGAAGCGACCCTCAATGGACAAAGGGTGGAAACGGCCAGCTTCACCAGTCGGTCGTTCGCCCTGCTCGTACTCCTCTGGCCAGTACGGCTGTTCCTCTTCTAATTGTTCCATGGCGAGCTCCTCGGCGGCGGCGGCCTCGTCTTCAGCCTCTTGCTGCTCCTTTTGTGAAATCTTGAAGTCCTCCGAAAGCTTTTGCAATGCATCGTACTCTCGCTGGCTCCTAGCTACCAAATCGACATAACCTGGGGCCTGGTGTGCTAATTGTTCCATTCCGAGATCTGCCAGATCGGCTTCTGGTACTGTCTCGCCCTCCTCCCCCACATTCTCACTGGGTGGAATCTCGTAGGTAATTTCCTCAAACTCGCCATCATCAAGCTGTCGCAAGAGAGTCCCCTCGTTATCTGGTCGTGGAGTCTGCTCCATATCGGCATGCTCTGGAATACCGACATCTTCGGGTCTTGTCTCACGCAATGGTGCACCGTACAATCGTTCGTAGACCGCATATTCCTCGTCGTTTAAATATCCTCTGGGAAGGGTATCTCGAAATCGCTGCTTAGCATCCCGGACAATTTGTTCAATTTCCTCTGGGGATGGCCGTGTCTCTGGTTGAGAATCCTGTCGCAAGCATCTTGAGGTCGAAAAGGCCTGTGTAATTGCTGCGTTCCTATTGGACTGGATCTTTAAGAAGGGAGAAATACGTATTGTGCGAAGTAAAGGAGTGGAAGAAGAAGAAAGGAGAGAAGATGCTTTTAAAGAAGAAGTATTACACCTCGGGCATGCATTTCGAATTCCTCTGGCTGACAACATTTTCCCTACAATACAATTTTGGAGTATGGAGATGGAAAATTGTCGAGCTTCATCAGAACGGTTTTGTCCAAACGCGTTCTCACGTGACTTTAAGTGGCAATTATACAACCAACCTCCAGCAAACCATATAGGTAGCTGGAGGGAACTGAGGACACAAATCAGATTATACGTAGTGAAAATCGAAAAAGTAATCCTTTAGTTCTGTTATAGTCTCGATTAGGAAAAGTGAATAGCTACGCCCAAATAAATCCCTGTGCCTTGATTAAACGCCATACGAATAGAATACCCTGTAGAAGATATTTAATCACCACCCAAATCCGCCAATGTCTTGAAAGAAGAGCGCGGCGGGGCTCTAACACCTCCAGCTCCCTGACCAGAACTACTACTGCTTCCGGATGCTGGTTTGCGATGAATGTTGAACGGGCTCTTCTCGGCTGACTTGTAGGGATCAAACTGTCATTTTGTTAGCCACAGATCATCCCAAGCTTCTCCGTAACCTTCTTACCGAAAGTAATGACACAAAATACAGCCCAAAGAAGGTTATTAAGGCATTAAAGATGCCCTTCAAGTTCCACCTCTTCGACAACGGAGCCGATCGCGCATCGCCACCTAGTGTTCGACCAGGAGTCTTGAACACATCGCCAGTGACGGGACCGCCCAGCTTAACGGCGTTCTTGATAGCCGCTGTGAGCGCAGGTGGGTTTGCGCCTTTAACGGTCTCGATACAGGTGCCATTCTGGAAGATCTTAAAGGTAGGCATGGCGGAGACGCCCTGGGCTCGCGCAATACCGGACTGGCTATCGACGTTGATCTTGGCAAAGGCCACCTTTTTCGGGCTCGAGTGTTCTTTAGCGAGGGCGTCGAATGTGGGCGCGATCATCTTGCAAGGGCCGCACCAGTCGGCATAGACTAAAGGGTGTTAGTGATCATGAAGGTATCCGCGGGGTCTGTCGTACGTACAATCTGCGATGACAACATTAGTGCCTGCGAGGAGACTACTCCATTCAGACTCGGAGCCGATGCTAATAGGGTTGCTCATGGTTGCTATGTCGTTATTGTTAAAGTCGTTTACTTGGGAGGAAAAGGCCACATCTGTCGCATAAGTGTTGTTGGCCGTGACGCTGACCAAGCGCGGGAGTGGCATGTACAAGTTGCAAATAGCAGGCGGTGAGAAAGGCGGACAGATTCTGCCGGACAATCAGTCCCACTATCTCAACTTTTTGTTCAGAGTTAGTTAGTTCACTTGATATCATACTATTCCAGCTTATCAGTATCAAAATGTCGTACAACGAGCGCAACTCCAAGGTCAGTAGTCTTAATTGCCATAACCCTTCAGCAACGTCTCTAACATCTAGCAGAAGAGAAAGACCGACCACAATGGTGGTGGGCAGGATAAAACATCCTTCAAACCTTCTGCGACTTTCAATCCTGTTGATGGAGGTCGACCATGGACACTATCTGTCGCAATTCCTAGCAGTATCCTAACAAAGTATGTAATAAACCGGGAATAGTCATGTCAATCCTAACCAGCTCCGTCCAGCCTTGCTACTGCCGACCAGCGAATGACCCAGCCCGCACGCATTGCTCGTGCTCTCGCCGTCTTCTCTGTCGATGAAGTCATTGTATTTGACGATTCACCTATTTCTACCAGACCTCGTCAAACAGACCCAAACAGCTACACCGGCGACACCGATCCATGCCACTTCCTTGCGCATATTCTGTCCTTCCTTGAGGCGCCCCCGTTCATGCGCAAGACTCTTTTCCCTCTTCACCCTAATCTGCGACTCACTGCCATGCTGCCCAGTCTCGACATGCCGCACCACCCTAACCCTAGGGACTACCTCCCTTACGCCGAGGGAGTTGCTATCGCTGGCCAGACTAGCACAGGATCTGGGACCCTTGTCGAATGTGGCTTGGAAAACCCTGTCGAGATTGAGGCAGAAATCCCACCCAAGACGAGGATAACACTCAAGTTCCCCGAGGACGAGAACCAATACCCTGAGCCCGTTCACCCCGCTGCGCCAAGAACTGAGGGTGGCTACTACTGGGGTTACACCGTTAGAAAGGCCAACTCGCTCTCCAAGGTTTTCACTGAGAGCCCCTACGAGAATGGTTACGACGTTAGTATTGGCACATCCGAACGTGGTGTTCCGGCTTCAAAAGCATTCCCATCTACAAAGAAGGTCAACTTCAATCATCTTCTCATTGTATTCGGTGGCCCTCGTGGCATAGAATTCGCGGCCATGAACGATGAAGAGCTTAGCAGCATGGAGATTCAGGGCTCCAAAACGAAGGAGCTGTTTGATCACTGGGTCAATGTTCTGCCTAACCAGGGCAGCCGAACCATTAGGACGGATGAGGCTGTTTTTATTGCTTTGACTTCATTGCGAGGTATTTGGGATTCTAATTAGGTGACTGGTATAGCAATTGATACCCCTGCTTGAGCTTGCCTCCCCCCGTGCCTTACATTAGAGTTAGTATATCAACCGTTCATGATATATACAATGCCAAAGTGTCTGCAAAAGTACTGTTGTTGTCAACTGCCCGAACCAAGTCTGCACCATCACGCTCTACCATGGTTCGAGCTCCTACTGTACTCAAACCCAAAAACTTTAGGCCAGTGCTGCGACCTCGAATACTCAAGATTTTCTCCTGGCAGAACAGTAGTGATTTGTTACTGGCGCACGTGTCATTGTAGTTAATGAAGAAAGAATATAACCCTGCGCCATAGGTAGCAATATTGCTCGAGTTGACGATTCTCATTGCCCAGCCCATATTGCATCTAGCATCAGTATCTCCCCGGCAGTCCTGCTCAAAGTCCGGATCATGGAGAGCGGGTAAAGGAGGGAATGGGTACTGGGCCAAAGGTACGGGTTGAAAATACGCTTGTTCCGTCTGTGCGTGACCAATGTACACATCTTTGGTGTTGACGAACTGATACTGGTATAACACGTGGTGTTCTGAACCAGTTGCACTGAGCCAGATGCGACCTCTCTGGGCTTCCACGAGGACACCCCGGCCCGCAAAAAGAGCAACCCGCGCATACTTCTGGTTCTCCAGATCATGATCTGCGACCCAGAACCAGCAGTTTTCTAAAAAGAGACCCCCAGAATATGCTGTTACATGGAAGCTCATATAAGCTGCTAGACACTGTGGGTTTATGACGTTGGCTTCCTTGATAGCAGGACATTCAGGAACTTGAAGATATGTTCCTGCAAAACCACCTATCCGAGTGTGAACATCCCACATGCCTGATGGGGTTTCAGGGCTGTATAAGTTGTACTCGATGAGAACAGCGCCTGCTGCTGCTCTCCGTGTTGAGATGATCGTGTCAGACCATTCGATCTGACCAACCTCTCCCGGACGACCAACTTGAACGATTGGTCGAGGTTTGTTGGTGTCTCCGAATTTCTGCCCAGTTCCCATGATGATTGATGCAAGAGCTTCGCCAACTATCTTGGCATTTGGAGGGATATAAACGGTATCTGAGACCATGTAATACCCAGCATCAAGATATGCGATGAGATTGTTTTCTGCGGTGTACTTGAATAGGTTGTTGAGCATCTGTGTATCATCGTGTGAGGCATCTCCATACGCTCCATTCGCCTTTGCTGAGATGAAGAATTTACTTGGAACGTTTTCATATTGTGGTTTCGATCGTTCATAGTAGATGTTGCGGCCAAGAAGGCTATCGCTTCGAGGTGGCGAGATCAGGTAGAATGCACCCGCATCAAAATTACCCTTCGAATTAGAATAGTGTCCCTAACTCTGTCAGAATTTTTTCAGTCTCTCTCTATGAGAGAACATACCATCACAAAAATGGAGTCTTCTCCGGGGTCCAGAGCCGACCGTGCGTGATCAACGCCTTCAGAGTCCAGCACAACGCTTTTCACATTCTGGAACTTGACGTTCTCGAAAGCCAAAGACGCTGTACCACTTATAACCTGTGAACGATTACGAGTCGTCGAAATGGCGATATCGATATTTTCGAACCGACTGTCAAGCATCGTAATAGAACCGACGCCATACGATGCAGGGTCCATCTTTATACCAACTCGGCAGTTTTTGAACACGGCACTCTTGAAAGTCCACCCCCAGTCCCAGGGCATCCATATCGCAACATCAGCGCCGACAAACCATATATTGCGTGCCGTGAACTGCTGGTTTCCGAGTACAGTGGCATTTCCACCGCCATGGAAGTATAGGTCGTTGAGGAGACCACCAGATCCCTCTTCGATAAATAGACCTGTGTGCCTGTTTCCGGGAGTAGTTGACAATCTGAACTCACAATTCGTGATGGACGTTGCTTGCGAAGATGGCCAGTGGATTCCGATGGCAGGAAATTCAGGGGGAAGAGCGGTCGTGTCCAGGACTAGATTGCGAACCTGGCGGAAGAAAACGTTTGTTGAATTGTATGACAGGGTTCCGCTGGACATATAGGGGTTTGAGTCAATCAAACCAAAGCTTTTGTTGGAAAATGACTCTGAGGCTTTAATCACTGGGCGGTTAGTAGGGTCGCCAATGATTTGGGTGTAGTAAAGATCAATGATTGAATCGCTGATGAGGTACGTTCTTGTTTAGTAGTTAGAAAGTGTCGTTTAGCAGTAACTTCTTAGACACTCACCCAGGAGGGATGTAGACAGTCGCTGGCGAAATAGTGCTTCCTCTACAGATACCAGGAACACATCGAACGCCCGCACTGATGGCAGCATTAATTGCATTTGTATCATCGGTCACTGTTTTATCAGTTTGGAAGTGACTAACAAGATCAGATAGACGACTTACATCCATCGCCAACGGCGCCAAAATCTTTCACGTTGCGGAACACTCGATATTGAGAGTCGGGGTAGTAGGGAGCAGTTCCACGATGTTCGATCTCCTCGAGCCAGTATTTGCTTCTTACGAGACTCGCGAAAGCGAGTAGCAAGAAAGCTTTGAGCCTCATAGCAAGGATCTAGTGTCGAATCGATTGATGAAGAGCTCGAGTCTGAGGTGTAGGTAATCTTTTCAGAATGGGGAAGTACTAGAAATGATTGCAGCAGTATAAAGCTTGGAAGTTGCAAAAGCAAGCTGTATGGGTAGGTACCTAGGTACTAAGGTAGGATTTTGGTCAAGGGTTGGCAGGAATATCCCATCTCTTATGTACTCCTGCTCAGAACCGCAACTTCCCCTTCGCGACTGACAGATGCGTCACTAATAACACAACACCATATTTTCATCCCATCTTGTCTGCGCATCGAATCGAAAAGTCACTCATGATCTTCTGAAGTAACCTTCAAAGATGAAACGAGTCTTGAGCAGTGAGTGAGTGCGGTGCAAAATCCCATGGACAGTACATGCATACATGCAAACCCCGCGATGCTGTGTCCAACCTTAGACTCATCATATGTGCATGCAGTGGTTCAGTTACATCACCATGCAGACTCTGAGGAGAATTCTATTAAATATAATCAACACATCAACGTGAAAATGGCTAATGTGCAACCCTCTGAAGGGTAAGTGATTGTATTTGACCATGCGACAATGTCGCGGCAGTCTTGTTGAAGACCATGCTTTTCTAGTTGAATATCTGACCCTATCCCAAAACGCCTTCCGATACGGTCATAGCCCATGATTATGTAGTGTAGTATGGTTTGAGGTGAATAGAGGAGTACAATGGTCTACGTTTAGATCGACGATTGAGTTGAGTCGAGAGCAACGGTCTGACCGAGATTTCCGCTGGCCATGGCCTTCTCACCAGATCGCTTGCGGAGGACATTCTCGATAAAGGCCTCACCAGCCTTGTACGAGGAGCGCACGAGAGGGCCACTGGCGCAGTACAAGAAACCCATATCCAGAGCACGCTTGCGCCACATCTCAAACTCATCAGGAGTCACGTACTTCTCTACCTTGAGATGACGCTTGGTTGGTCGCATGTATTGACCGAATGTGACAACGTCCACATCTGCCTTTCGGAGTTCTGGAAAAGATTAGCTGGGTTCACATGTCGTTGAAGTGGATTTTCTTACCCTCAAGCGCAGACATAATCTCACGCTCCTGCTCGCCAAGACCAAGCATCAGACTGGTCTTGGTGATAGGACCATCCTTGCCCATAACGTCCTTGACGTGCTTCAAGACAGCTAAACTCTGTCGGAAAGTAGCTCTTCGGTCTCGCACATAAGGAGTGAGGTCCTCAACAGTCTCGACGTTGTGCGCATACACATCAAGTCCACTCTCAGCCACAACCTTGACCATATCCAAATCTCCACGGAAGTCACCAGTTAAAGCCTCAACAAGCAATGAAGGCTTCTTCTGCTTGATTCTTCGAATTGTCTCGGCAAAGTGGTGTGCACCGCCATCTGCCAGATCGTCGCGGTCCACGCTGGTCAATACAACGTAGCCCAGACCCCACCTAGCCAATGCCTCTGCAGTGTTCTCGGGCTCGTGAGGATCTAATGCAGCAGGGTTTCGGTTTGTCTTGACACTGCAGAAACGGCATCCTCGGGTGCATGTATCTCCCATCAGCATGATGGTAGCTGTCGCAGCGTTCTTATCGGAACCACCCCAGCATTCTGAAATGTTGGGGCATCGAGCCTCCTCGCAAACAGTGTGGAGTCCCAATCCTCGTAGATCCTTCTTGATGCTCTTGAAGTTATCGTTACCGGCGGGGATTGGTGTCTTGAGCCATTCTGGTAGTCGTGTGATCGTTCGCTTCTTGCCCTCTGGGCCGACTTCGGCGGTCTTGAGAGAGTAAGCCTCTGCTGCAGACAGTGATTGGGAGGGAGACGAGGTAGCAAGGAAGTCGGAGAAGTCGGAGACTGTCGTGTCCTTGAAATAACTCTTTCGTTGAGGTTTGGCTGGCTCACTGCCACTGGAAGGTACAGTGGCAAAGGTTCGAAGGGTAGGAGTTGCGCTCAGCGCTTTGCGGAGAGGGGCATGCGCCCGCTTGAAAGGAGCCAGCGATGCCATGATGACTATATAAAGAATACAAACTCCTTTCCCTCCCGTAAAAAAGAATAAGAGAAAGGGTCTTGAAGGGGTCTTGTGGATATGGAAAAAGGGACTCAACGCTGAGCAAAAGCTGGTGGCAGCTTTATTAGATGGAACTCAAAATCGTAGTTTCGGGGGCAAAGGCCGATGTGGCCCGCATAATCCCGGCCGCCGACCGATGCCTTGACCAATAAAGAGACATCGCATTATCCTTATTCAGCTCCATCGAGTTTTCTCCAACGGCACGGCGCGGGGACAGAAGAAGAAAGGAATTGCTGATGTACAAATATTAAAACAAATAATGACAATGGAGTCGAATTTTGACACCAATCATACTGTATGGAAGTCTGTATCTCCGGCTATTGAATAGTCTACTTGTTATATCATGACAATGTTGTTGAAGCAACCTTTCTTTGTCCATATATACGTTGTCTTCCGGTCTTTTTCTTACTCCAACGCAATTCTCCAGGGTCCTCTGACGCCCTCTTTCCATTAGTCATCCAACGTTGAGTTCCAGTCTGAGGAACGAGTCGACCGGCACTTGGGACTACCCAGTTAGAGACATTTCACTTCCACTTTCACTTTTTCAGTACCGAGATTTTTGAGCGTAAAGTCTTATTACTCTCGTACTATCTACTAGCCATCCATATCATGGCTCGTCTTATCATCGTTGACCTCAAAAAATCACCAATCCTTCTTTTTTTTCTTCGTGTAAATCGTATCACAACCCCTTTCCGAATCAAATCAAAGTCATACTCAAAGCTGCAAACCGTCCTCCAGAGGTCAGTGCACATAGACCAGCACCTCGGATCACCTGCGCCGTCGTAAAAAAGGGGTATCGCCAAAAAGAGAAGTATAGTAAAAACCAGTTTGTTCAAGAAGCAGAGTTACTGAAATGAACATGTATTGTTTCCGCGTCGCCGACGTCGTCCCCGTCTCTTCGGTCATCAACTCCCTTTGCGACAGCAGAGTTGAGTGAAGAGATGTTGAGTAATAACAATGGTAAAAGGGTCTTCAGCCAGTAGCATTCACTAGCGGTTGCGCTGATGATGTATGCTGCCAGCGAAGAAAGAAGCATAATTTTAGAAGCCTGTGTGCGTTGTCAAAGACAGGCGGGATGAAGCGTAAGAAGCAATCAAGCTTCTGTGAAGGCAGAGTCCTTGAACTCATCAAATGTGAGGCAGGCGACAAGTGTCATCCTGTAAATGGTATCGTGGCGTTTCATCATAAAGAAATAGGCCGCGCTGTGGCCAGGGTATAAAGGGTAAATGAACAAGCAATGGAAGGCATTGGGATATGTCGCCGAGTGTGCAAGCCGACACTTGCGAGACCTGAGAAGAATCGCTTTCCATACAACGCACGCTTACAGGAGAGCGGCAGCGATGGCACCAGCAACACCAACCATGGCAAACTTGCCAACAGTGACGGCCGCTCCGGCGTTCTCAGGGACCTGAGAAGGCTCAGAAGAACCACCGGTGGCACCAGCAGAAGCAGTGGCCTTGGGGGTGGATGCGGGGATGGTAGTGTTGTGAGCAACAGGCAGGAAGGTGGTCTTCTCCTCGACAACAGCAGTGGAGATGATCTCGGCCGAGGTCTCAACAGCGGTGGTGCTCTCACCAGTAGCGGTGACGGTGCGGACCGTAGAGAGGTAGTAGGTCTTGGTCACGACGGCGGTAGATGTCTGAGTGGTAGTCTCCTCAGCGAGAGCGAGGGCAGGCAGAACAGCCAGGATGAACTTGGAGAAGTGCATTGCGTTGGTTTTGTTGTTGTATGAAATTTGGTGGTTGTGTGTGTAAGTGAGTGCTTTCAAAGCAAGCTCGAAATGTTATTGCAAGTGAGTGAGTGGTTGGGCTGAGCTGTGGAAAAGAAGTAAGATGCTTTATATCCAGAGAGCAAGGAGCACAATATGTATCCAGTTGAAGAAATATACGAGCGATAGACTCTGCCAACGAAGTCTGTGGACCGAGAATAAGTTGTTTCAAAATGCTGAAGGGTGGTCTGTCAAGTTCGGGGGGGGAGGTCCATATGAAATACCACAACGGCGAGGGAAAAGCAGACAACACACAGACGGGAAACAGCACAGCACAGCTTAGCTTCTTGTTGCATAACACTTGGAAACCCGAACCCACAGGCCACCCTACCACCCTTCACCAAGGCCAAGGCGCTGCCAGACCAGACGTTTGGTGGTGGGATGGGAGGGGCGGACTAGGCGGAAGCCCATTAAACTGGTACTGGTAACACGACCGTGCCCCTGGCCCTTGGTCATGTCATAAGTACCTGCGACCTAGACAGGACTACTAAGTCTACTAATGGCCTGTCACGCTCCTCGAAGGAAATTACAGCGCTTTTCTTGACGGGTTCAGGCAGTCTGGCCGAACAAGGCCTGTCAAATAAGCGACTGAGTGCTGAAACTCGGGCCCGGGCCATGTCTATACCAGACCCTTTATCCAATCCCTTGTTGTCGCACGTTTTCTCTTTGTGCGCCAGAGTCAATATTTGAGACTCTGAACACACAAAGAGGGTTTCACCGGGTATCTTTGACCCTTGTCTCTATCCCCTAGCTCTGAATGGAGCAACCCAAGAATGAACGGACAGGAAAGAAAACTCTGCAGTGTGTTCCCGCTGGCTACCAGTGAGAGACGAGCTGAGAAAAGACCTTGACCGGTGGCAATGAAATCACCATGCAGCCCACTAATAAGTGACTGGGAGATGAGGGAATTACAAGAGCAGAGGGGGAGAGAGAGAGGGAGAAAAAAAAAGACGCTGTCTTATTAGTTTGTGTTGAGATGTAGAGACCAATTAGCAACAGAGTCTGCCTCTTTAGTGGCGCTGCTTGCCGCTACTCAAGGCCACGAGCTGGTAGAACAAGGCTTTGTCGAATAACGATTAAATGAATAAAATGAATGAATTGGTTGGTCATTGTTGCCTCTGGCCAATCTTGTCCAGTGAATGACTGTCATCTCAACTCTGTCGTGACTCGTTGGTGTTGAGTGAAAGTTCTCTATGTAACTATCCCCATTTCACAACAAGTCTGAGCGAAAATAAAATTTGCATAATTTCCCTCACCGGTGCAGTTGTCAGTTGATCATTGGTCAGTCACACCCTTGCAATGGAAAGGAAGTCAGGCACACCCGCTTTCTCGGAAGTGGTTCCCAGGTTCCTGCGTCGTTTGTGCCTGGCGCTTACCTTAATTGATCCTTGACTCGTCCTCTATGAGTCCATCAGAGACTTGGAGAGACAACAAGACCGTCGATCACTGTTGTCAACCTTCCTTTCCAACGGTAAAAGTCTCATTAACACGCTAATGTAGGTAGGGAGAAAAGTTAAATGAGTTTATCTTCTTTTTGGAAGTCTTCCGTAATTGCTTCCATGACAAGATCTTTTGAGTCAGAAGCAGCCCCCCAGAAGCCTTTTCCAGTACGCAATACGTCACAGCAGCAGCTGCTATGCAGAATAATGCTCAGGTTTTCGGTTTCCGCTTTGTCAGAAATTTGTTCTCTTTATTATCTTAATGCTTCGGTCGTCTCCGTCAGGCTGAAACTCGCCAATCCTCGTCAAACTTATTAACCGTCTTTTAACGAACATGGCTGGGGTCAATATGTAATATGATGAGATGGGTCCTGGAATAATTAAGCCCCGTCGGCTATGGAATAGAGTCTGGCCTGGCCTAACTGTCACTGAGCTGTGATCGGTTACCCGCCCCGGATTTGCTTGGATAACCGCGGCCATCTTGCTGGTGCGTGCTACTGTACGCACTCTATTTGCCGTGCATAACTTTGTACTTGTTTATTGTTCAATGCCTTGGTACATAGTATAGATAATCTGTCGTGTTTCTATTTCAAGTCAGCATAGCCATCGCATCACTTACTTGTCTCCTCTTTGGCCCATGACGAGTCCTCTCGTCAGGCAAATTGACGTGGCCATCGCTGTACGACGCCAACACAAACAGGATCCAATCCCTAATTGGTGTAGTGTTCTTTCTCGTCATCCACGAGGTTTCTTTGGACATTACTGGCGGGTCGTGTGCCTCCGCGAAGCGGCAGCTTTCCGTCGCCTACCGCTAATGAGTCGAGCCCTGATCCTGGTTCTGCTGCTCAGCCCTGCAAGGGCGCTTTTGATCCCAAGACAATCCCATCGGTTCATTGCGTTGACGTCAAGGGCAGGTTTCTCCGTAGCAACCAGAAACCAGAAACCAGAAA
Source organism: Fusarium nodosum (assembly GCA_014898975.1). Classification (NCBI taxonomy): domain Eukaryota; kingdom Fungi; phylum Ascomycota; class Sordariomycetes; order Hypocreales; family Nectriaceae; genus Fusarium; species Fusarium nodosum. Next base: position 18,083 of record JAAVUE010000094.1, on the reverse strand, counting down.
CAAAACCATTTCAAAACGGTCGGTAAACAAGCTGGTCGATTGGCAAACATCTCTAAGAACGAGAATACAATGATGCGGTCATGTCAGACCGCAAGCCTTATTTGCTGAGTTATTACAATTCTGTGTTGCCATCAAGTCCGAGCGAGAGTTGACGTCTGCAGGACGCTTCCTTGGAGCTTACATCTGCTGCTGCTGATACGAGGTTACTTGGCATATCGTGAGGACAATGTGTTGCGTTCGGTGCAAACTCTCCCAACAATTTATTACCAACCACCCGATATTGTTGGATTACACTTTGACCTCGAACTTGTAGTTCTTGATGAGTTGAGAGCAAATCCAACACTGCCATCGTCAACAAACCCGACCAGATATTCGTCACTAGTTGATTTGGTATGGCGATAGTCATCGAGCTGCAGCCCAAGCTGCAGGTTTCACTGGCTAGAATGACCTCTCACTATAGAGTCTCTATTGATTTTTCAGACACACTCCAAAGTTGTTAGCTGGTACGATGGTAATAAGTAACGGGAAAATACTGTCTTCGAGATGAATTAGGTCGCAAGCTTACCCTAGAGCTCAAACAATCCATGGTCAAAATCATCCAGTTCAAGTTGACTTGGAGAAACTGTGTGTCAGTAATGCTTATAGATATCTTTGAACCACTTGAGTTTAGTTGCTTGATCTTATAAGGTATTCAAGCAGACAATTTGGGCAGCCCAGCTGTTGATTGACGATGTTGATGACAGAATCAATACTAGAGACTGCCTAAAAAGTGGAGCACTGACGACGTCTGTCAAAGCTAGCTCGCGACGTCGCCATCAAGCTCTGGCCTTTTCCAAACAGTTTCTTCATACCTTGAACATAATCTGATATCGCCGCAAACAAAAATACACGCGATAAACGAAGCGAAAATCGAAAACCACAAACTCGCGCAATTCAGAGACTTTCCACAATCATATTACCTTTGTCGCAAGCGCCTCCCATCATAGCACAGCCATGACAGACTCGCCACCACCCACGGAGCCCCGAGCTCGCTCAAAGTCACCTGCTCCCAGAGACAGAGATGACCGAAAAGGTCGCGACGACTCATTCCGCGACAACAGCGAGCGTCGCCAGCGCAGAGACCGTAGCCGGTCGCGCGATCGCAACCAGAACCGTGACCGCAGGGATTCCCCTCCACGCAGACCCAGAGAGCGATCGAGGTCGCCAGTGCGAAGACCTAGAGGCTCAGGTGGCTTCAAATGGAAGGGGGAGCGCCGGGATAATGATAGAAACCGTGACTTCCGCAGACGGTCGCCACAGCGACGTGGAGATCGCGATGGTGGCAGGGATCGCAACTACCGTCGGGATGACCGTGACGGGGATCGCGCTGGACGGGACAGGCCGCGAGATGGCGACAGAGATCAGCGGAGAGAGAGGAAGGAGAAGAAAGAGGAGAAGCCCAAGCCTGCTGTCGCGCAGGGAGGGGAGGAGATGATCATTGTCAACGTCAACGATCGCCTGGGTACAAAGGCTGCAGTGCCCTGCTTAGAGTCAGATACCGTGGGTCAGTTGAAGCTCATGGTAGCTGCCCGAATTGGTCGCGACCCTGGTCAGATCATCCTGAAGCGACAGAGCGAGAGGCCATTCAAGGACCACATCACTCTTGGTGATTATGGCATTTCAAACGGTGTGCAGCTGGATCTGGAGATTGATACCCGGGACTAAGAGGTTTGACAATGATTTCTCGACATGAATACAGCTCGGAACTGAAAATCATCGATAAAATCCTGGTACTAGGCGCTGTCATTTGCATGAAAGGACTAAAATATATAATACAAAACGAGTCCGCATGATATTCCAGCTCGAGCTATGCCATATAATAACCGCCAAAATTAGCTTCGCCTCCGTCGTTACTGATGATGCATGACGTGAAAGGACCAGAACTTCTTCCAGAACTATAATACACCCTTACCCGATAAAGTGGCATGCAGCGAGAGTGATATAGTATACTAGAACATAGCCAATAATAAACCATCATATCGTGAAAGGGGATAAGAAATCTAAGTTCAAACTTTGTGTATACCAAGACAACCCAAGACAGCGCCAAGTTTTTAGAAAACGATAATGCTTTTCATAGGAGAACAGAGACTAGTCTCGGGAGGAAAATATATTGTTGGCATCCCAATCCATATCGTCAAACGTACCAGAGGAGTCATTGAAGGTACTTGAGGGATCGTCGAAGATGTTCGAGTGATAGCCTGAATCTTTTTCAACAGCAGTTTGGTGTGTGGAAAGTAGACGATCATCAGGTTTCAAGTCCTCAACGCTTTGCTGGGTTTGAAGAGGCGGGGGGTCGCCCACTTGAACAGACTCCTGGAGTTGGGGGTGAGACCCAACTGTGTCGAACTTCAGCCAGTCCGAGGTGTCTTCACAATCATGCTCATCAAACAACCACATATGTCCGTCCATGTTAGGCGATTGTAAAAGACACATAGACTCCCCAGCGGTAGACGGAACCCTAGAAGGACTGGATTGTACTTGTGATAACCCGCCAGACAATGATATCGTTGCATCCAGGTCGTTCGTTGATGGTACTTGGAGCTGTAGCTGGGGCATATTTGGGGAGTGAAGAAGCTGTGGGGTTGTGCCGTTGTAGGTGGATAAGTTCGCGTTTGTTGAAGATTGTTGTTGGCCTTGTGCAGAAAGAAAGTCATGCATGAGATGCTGGCTAGAGAGCTGTTGGGGATATTGGGGCAGTGTCAAAGACTCCGGGGAGAACTGATCAAGTGACTCGTTTCGAAGACCCCGTTGTGAGTTTTGGCCTGTAGTTTGCGAAAGGAGTTGGGATGATTGTGGGACTTGGAGGAACCGTTGTTGCCAACTCGGGTACTGGTTGGGTAACCGCAGCCCATTTTGCAACTGTGGTTGCTTCTGCTGCTGTAGATCATTCGCGACAACTGTACCATCCATTCTGCTATTGACGAAGGAAGAAGGGTCCGCTATAGGTAAATAAGTCGATTGAGCGACCCCTTTTTGCCTATCTCTCTGAATCCTTTTCCAAAGGTCGGCAATGTATTCGGTTGGGGTATCTGGAAATATTATTGCGATCGGCTGAGGGTTTGGCTGGTGGATAACAGCTTGCTGGCATGTGAAAGAATCCCCAGAAACCGGTTGTCGGCCCTGTGATTTATGAGACTCATGACAGGTGGGCACATCTCTCTTAATGAACGACTGAATCTGGGACGATGCAGAGGAAGAAGATTCATGTGCAATATTTGGCTTGAATTGACTGTATGGAGTCTGCGGATGAGCTGGACGAAGTAATTGGGTGGCTTGTTCTGGAGCAGATGTGTGTGTTGGGTTGTGTTCGGGTTGGTGTGTTGTACTACGGCGATTGCGTCTTTTTGATGTAGATCGGGGTTCTGTTTTGCGTGGTGCCATATTCCTAGGAGGTGAACTAGGGGGCTTGTCGAGGGAGCAGAAGGTTGTGTACAGTATGCACATTTTCTTTGGCTTTGGTTGTTCCGTATGGTAGGGACACATTGGCCCGGTCAGGTGGCTTTGCATTTCCCTCTTGTCAAATTTGAACCAGCAACGTAGACAAAGAACAACGCCCTTGTGCTCAGGATCTGCAAAGTCCGAGTCCTTCCACTTGTGTAACGAGATGCATTTCGAACAATCCCCTTTTGCCTTGATAGATGGATTGTGAGTTCCACAGCTTGCTAAGTATCCGCGAGACGCATTCTTTGGATCTTTTCCACGGACGAAGCCGTGATGGTGAGCAAGGTGTGTAACGACATGAGAAATTTCTTCCTTGCGGCCATAGCAGGCTTGTCTCTCAGTATTGCTGAATTGGACTGGGTCAAATAGCCAAAATGGACAGATCTCGCCTAAGTCATTGAATTGCTCATGAGATAGCACTTTGTCTCCGTGGTGAGGCGCCAGCTTGTTCTGCCTTGTTCCCGGTAGACTGGAATCCCCAGAAACGAGCGGCGACGTGTTGTTACGAACTTGATGCGGAGGCACCCGCGTACCCTCAATCGGCGTCTGTAGCAAATTGCTTCCACCTGGTTGTGTCGTCCTGCGAGAACTGGATGACGATGGCCGAGGACCACGATAGGACTGGCTGTTAACTCCAGACCTGTTACGCCTGGGGAATGTACGTTTGCTGCTTGTATCATCATCCGTGGAATGGCTGTTCTGACGCTTTGGCGGTTTCTTTGAACTAGCGGATGTATCAGTGCCAGTGACGGACCGAGCTGTTTGCTGAAAAGATAGATCGATGACTTGAGCATGACCTCCGCTGGCCTGATGTTCATGTGAGGTGATCGGGAAAGGTGAGTGACTATGAGAAGCCAACGTGCTTGAAGCGCGTTCTCGATAATATCCATTGTCATAGTATCTGATATTTCGATCGGGCGTAGCAGAAAACTGTTGAAGGGATGGAACCGAAATTGCAGACTTGGTGGACAGTTGTTCATTGATTGAAGCTGTGGCAATATTTGATGAGGTTGGCTTTCGAAGACTCAGAGCCGTATTATTGGAAGACTTTGTTGTTTGGATAGACGATGGCTTGATGGTATTACTGAACACATCATCTATATGAACCAAAAGCTTGTGCGTCTTGCGCTTCCGTTGGGGTAGCGACTGTGAGTTGATAAATATGTCTCGGGCAGGCTGAGAGTTGTCCTGTCCCTGGAGCCATTGCTGGACTGATACATCGTTCTCGCGACGTAGGTTGCGCTCATCCTCTTCCAATTCCCATGGACTAGGGTCAAGCTGCTTCCATTGTTCATGATCGCCGAGGATGATATCGTCAGGACCGTCTATATTCTGAGACCGGTTCTCACCACTTAAACCCTGATCCGGCATTTTGTCCATGGTTATCCCTGGTCAAGCCGAAGGCCGCTCCCAATAACGTTGTTGCGTTATTGAGAGGCGCTTTTAGTAACGCCCCGCTTCAAGATGAACGAGGATGATGGGTGTTGGTTTTAATGAGATCAAGATGTAAGAATGGTGGCGAAAGGTTAGTGATGTCTGAGCAAACATGAAAGGATTGGGAAATAAGTTGCAAGGCGCAATGGGCCAGAGAAAGAGGACAAGCAATTGATTTGTACATGTGTTGGTAACAAATCGCAAAGGTATTTTTGTACCGAATAAGGCTGTAGAGGGCCATCATGATTGGCAGTGGGAGGTTGAAAAAGGCAATCTTGCAAGCCAACCCTCCTCATTTTCAACCCCCCAGCCAGACATTGCCTGGCAATTCAATACGCGACAATTCATCTTTGATGATGAGTTGAGCCCGAAGTGCTGTAAGAGACCGGAAGACAGGGTATTTGGTCCAGCGAAGAACAAGACGAGCTTTCACAAGGGTAAAGCAGGGGAAGAATCCGGTATGAAAATTGATGATGTGATTTTGGTTCGCCCGATTTTATAGGCGTCGACGTATTGGGAAGGAGGGGCTCTCAGTGCCTGGTCTGTGTACCTGCTCCCTAACACTCCTCACCTTGGAAGGAGACACCAATGGTTAAAGATGAGTCAGATTGGGCGCCGATGAAATAGAGCATGTCGGCATTTGAGTTATTCACATGTCGCACCTAATCGTTACAATACTTAACCACTCATTTGTGTTCTTAACCGTTGGGGCGTCAAAGCAGATCCAAGGCTGAAGCAGCCAATGAATGATCAAGGCAAAGAGACCCGAGGCCAATGAATTCTTTCGTAGTTGGATCAATGGCAGCAGGTCCTTCACTGATAGTTAGGAATCTATCCCCCAAAGTTGCGCGTCATGACCTGCATATCCCTATGATAGAGTCCATTGGCTTTGGCACTGATGCCTTCTATGGATCTCGATAGGCTATCGTAGCTTCGTGGGGCTTACGTTCCTGTCCCTGAGACTAGGGGGAGATCGATCAAATAGCGTGCCCAAACATTGTTCGACCATAGAGATGGCCGTGGAGAGAGGGGAGTTGGATGACTATAGCTGTTCACCTGATGAAGCCAGCAACGGTAGGCACAGAATAGGTTCCTAAATAAAGTAATGATATTGCTTTCTACAAAGCGATAAAAACTGCCAGTGATGTCATGCATTTTCTATAATTTAACTAACCTTCTACGTTCCCAACCTCATGATCCCATTCAACCATAACCATAAACATTCCCATACCCAAACACCGAAACGCAATTTTCTTTTTAAAAGTTTAACCAACCCACTTGCGTGCGTTCAAGAAGAGTTGGAACCAAGGACCGAATTGGCCCCATTCGGCCAACTGGCGCTCAGGCTTCCATGAGCCGACATCAGCCATGATGGTTCGCTCAGGGTGAGGCATCATAGCAACGACACGGCCGTCCCTACTCTTCACACCAGCGATACCCTGGGGGCTGCCGTTGGGGTTGAATGGGTATCTCTCAGTGACGGAACCGTAGTTGTCGATATAGCGAAGGGGAATGAGGCCCGAGTCATTGATGGATGACAGGTCGCTATCGGAGAACTCGGCTCGGCCCTCACCGTGAGAAACCACGATGGGGAACGAAGAGCCATTCAAGCCGTTGAAGAAGACCGAGTTCTCGGACTTGTCTTCGATGGTAACCATCGAGTATCGGCCCTCGAATTGTGTGCTAGCGTTTTCAACTATACCAAATTAGCATCGATCGCTCGTTAAAAGTGAAATGTAGCAACATACCAAATGTTGGCCAGTGGTCGGCTCCAGGAATCAATTCCTTAACTACGGATTGTTAACATCACTCAGAACACGGCGGGACAACTTTGGGACTTACGTCGAGTCAGCATTTGGCAACCGTTGCAGACACCGAACGAGAAGGTGTCAGGACGGTTGAAGAAAGCCTCAAACGTCTTGCGAGCGCCATCATGCATCAGGATGGACTGTGCCCAACCGTTACCGGCACCAAGAACATCACTGTGGAAGTTAGCATCATCTGGAGACAAAAAAAAATGATTTTTTTTTTTGTTGAACTCAACCAATACAGAACAATTACTTACCCGTAGGAGAAGCCACCACAGGCAGCAAGACCTCGGAATCCCTCCAAGGAGAGACCGCCAAGGATATCAGACATATGAACATCAACAGCATCGAAACCAGCAGCTCGGAAGGCAAATGCCATTTCGGCGTGGCCGTTGACACCTTGCTCTCGGAGAATGGCAACTGCGAAAATATTAGCATTCAATTGTCTGCAGTAGACGTCTGAGAAGCTTACCTCTGGGCTTCTTGACCAGGCTCTTGAGGCTGGTCATAGCAGGCAGGCTGACATCAGCAGGATCAAACTTGAGCCTGTAGTGCAGACCAGGATCCTTGTTGTCCTGGATAGCCTCGAACTCAGAGTTGGCACAATCAGGGTTGTCTCGCAGCTTCTGCATCTCATAAGAAGTGCTGGTCCACCATTGTTGGATCTTGGCGCGCTCCAGGTCGGCGATAATCTTGGACTTGTACTTGATCAAAAGCGACTGCTTGCTGGTAGGACGAACGTAGCCGATAGTCTTGAGCATACCGTGAGGAGGACCACAAGTGGCGAAACATCTCTTGAACTTGGTCTCATCACCTCGGCGGATTTGGAAAACAGCGCCCAACTCTTCATTGAAGAGAGCGTCGAGGACGTTGTCTTCAGATTTAGCGAGAATATCAAGCGAGATGTCGGCGCCAACTCGACCAGCAAACATCATCTCAGCAACAGCGGTAAGCAAACCACCGTCAGATCGGTCGTGATAGGCAAGAACGATGTTCTCCTGGTGAAGTTGCCACAAAGCATCGAAGTAGTCACGAATGATTTGGACGTCTCGGACATCGGGTGACTCATCACCAATCTGGCCAAGAGTCTGAGCAAGAGCAGAGCCACCCATGGCATGGAAGCCCTGGGCAAGATCAACAAAGATAAGCACGGACTCGCCAACCTCCTCAACACGGCGAAGCTGAGGTGTCCAAGTGCTTCGAACATCTTCAACCAAACTGAACGCAGAGATGACCAACGACACAGGGGCAGTAACAGTGCGAGAGTCGGAGGTCCCCTTGTCCTTCCATGAGGCCTTCATGGATAAAGAGTCCTTACCAACAGGAATGGAAACACCGAGCTGAGGGCAGAGCTCCATTCCAATGGCTTGGACAGCCTCGTAAAGAGCAGCGCCCTCACCAGGGTGGCCAACAGCGGCCATCCAGTTGGCAGAGAGCTTGACGCGCTTGAGATCACCATTTACAGGACCAGGCTTGATGTCGGCAGCGCCGAGGTTCATCAAACTCTCAACAACGGCCATACGAGCGGAAGCAGCAGCCGAGATGAGAGCCAGGTTCGGCTTCTCACCCATCGCCATGGCTTCACCACGTCGCTTCTTGTCATCGAGACTGAAGCTGGTAAGGGTGACAGCCACATCAGCAACTGGAGTTTGCCAAGGGCCGACAAGCTGATCTCGAACGGATAGACCACCAACAGTACGGTCACCGATAGTAATAAGGAAGTTCTTCGATCCAACTGAAGGGAGGTTGAAAACTAATTCGGTGGCTTTGGTAACCAGCTCGCCGATGTCAGAGCTGCCACACTGCTCAGTGAGGCTCTTGACAGCATCAAAGGGGCGAAGGCTCTTCTGAACGCGCTGAACGTCCTTGGAAATTCGTCGCCCAGGAGGGAAGAGAACATCCATGGGAAGGTTGATGGGATCCGTTGGTGGCTGGACTGTAGGCTCACGGTCGGTCAGGACAAGCTTGGAAACGCCACTCTCATCCTTAGTAATAGCGGTTCCGACTACAGAGAAACCACATCGCTCTCTCCGGCAGATGCTTGTGAAGCGGTTGAGGCCATCCTTGTTAACGAGGAGAACATATCGCTCCTGGGCCTCATTGCACCAGATTTGGAGAGGAGACATGGAGTTATCAGCGCTCTCAACTTGTCGAAGCTCGAACTTGCCACCAAAACCGGCATCCTTGACGAGTTCAGGCAGAGCATTAGAAAGACCACCAGCACCAACGTCGTGGATGAAGGCAATGGGACTCTCTGGTCCAAGAGCAACGCAAGTGTTGATGACCATTTGAGCACGACGCTCCATCTCAGGGTTGCCACGTTGAACACTGTCGAAATCGAGATCCGCTGTAGCCTCGCTACCAGCGTTAGATGAGGCAGCACCACCACCAAGACCAATCAGCATAGCGGGGCCACCAAGAACGATAACATGAGCACCCTCTTCAACATGGCTCTCTTCCTTGAGAGCATGCTGAGGTCGAACGCTGCCAATACCACCAGCGATCATGATAGGCTTGTGATATCCCCTGTACTCGGTGGCTTCAGATCCGGGCTCATTAGTGAGGAGAGTCCTGAAAGTACCAGTAAGTGCAGGGCGACCGAACTCGTTGTTGAAGCGAGCGGATCCAATGGGGGCCTCCAACATGATATCGAGACTGGAAGCGTAGTGAGAGGGACGACCAACATCAAGTTCCCAAGGCCTCTTGTGACCAGGAATCAGGAGATCAGAAACCCAGAAACCAGCAAGTCCAGCCTTAGGGGAAGATCCTCGTCCAACAGCACCCTCGTCACGAATCTCACCACCGCTGCCGGTTGCAGCACCAGGGAAGGGTGAGATGGCTGTTGGGTGGTTGTGAGTTTCAACCTTGATAAGAGGTTGAACAACCTCGCGGGTAAGCTTCCAGCTTCCGGTGGAATAGTCCGGAGCCCAATAATTACCCTCATCACCAGACAGACTATGAGATGTAAGTAACTGTGTTTGCCTCGCCGAGCGCCATAAACTGTGACATTGGACTTACACAGCTGCGTTGTCCGAGTAGGCACTGATGACGTATTCAGGGTTTGATTTGTGGGTGTTCTTGATCATGCCAAAGAGGCTGTTCTCTTGGGTGACGCCATCAATGGTCCATGAGGCATTGAAGACGTGATGTCTGCAATGCTCAGAGTTGACCTGCGCAAACATGAACAGCTCAACGTCGTTCTACTGAAATCAGTATTTGATTTTCACAGTCGGACTTGTGACTCATACAGGAGATCGACCAAGCGCAGTGTACTGCTTGACCAGGTACTCCATATTGGGCTGGTCAAGGCCAAGACCAGCCTGCTTGTTATGGTCCTGGAGGGCGGCTAGGGGGCCTCGCTCGTCGGAAAAGATGTCAACCACGACAAGCGGGTTTCGGGCGCCATGAGCGAACATGGTATCGAGAACGGGGGGCGAAAGGCTGAAGAATTCTGTCATGCGGTCATGAAGAACGTCGCGGAAGACAAGGTCCTCCTCCCCCTTGAAGGAATCTTCAAATTCGATATGGATGACTCGGCCTCGTTCGATGCGGTTGACGGCCTTGAGGTCACAGACCAGCGCAATGCTGGTGGCCTTGGAGCTCCATGGAGAGACGTTTCGAGGGCTAACGTAGATATTGATGGCCTTGTCGATTTTGACAGCGGATGAAGCGCTTGGGGCCTCCTCAATGGCCTCGAGAATCTTCTTGATACTGCCGAGAACGGCAGCATCCTCGGTCTCGAGGTCGAGGTAGTATTGCCATGAGCCGGTAAGCTTGGCAACCTTGACAGGACTCTGATCGTTAATACGCTGCACGAGCTTCTGAACTTCAGAATCCGTGTAGCACGACTCGCCGACCAAGACGTGGTGCATGGTGAATGGAATTGCGAGTTCAAAGCAAAATACGCCTTGACGCTTGTACGTCAACGTCCTGTAGTGGGAAAGAAAAAAAAAATTGGCGGGGTTCCGATAAAGGCGGCGGGATGTTCGGGTGCGGGGCAACATTACTCCGCCATAAGATTACTGGTGTTTTTGTGCTGATCTCTTCTGTATTTTCTGTTTCATAATATGACTGTGTGTTTTAATTTGAGATTGTATCTATATGCCATATTGAACTGTAGCCTCCTAGGTTATGCTGCTTCTTGCTTGCATATACATATTTGAAGTCATCCCAGTACACTTACAGCAATGCACGTGCCATCACTCATTATCGCGGGGCACTTCTAATGGCGGGGTCCGCGGGGCAATGCTTCTTTCAGCTGTTGTCCCACCTCGAGTAACCTACAGAAGAGGAAGAGGGAAATGGGCTCGGGGATAAAAGGTACACGAAATATACCAGTCTTGAGCATAAAGTAGAAACCTCCTTGTAGTTATATAGGTGTTGGGACTTACAAGGCGTGTAAACCTACAGTAACTGGTAGCTACCTACCCTAGGTATATGTGGCCAAGTGCTGTAAAAGCGCGACGAGGGCGTTTGAGTGACAAAAAGTTTGTTGTACGTTCTACTAACATAGACTGGTCAGGATATTGAACAGCGCGTTTACAATTTTGATGCGTACAATTTGCTATCTGTCTCATGAGATCTGGAGCAGTCCCGTGGAAAGTAGTAGTAGTTCATTAATAATAAATTTATTGTTATTTACATCGCCGCGTGGCGTGGCAACATGGCTGGCCGTTTTAATTCCGCCAATACTCAGATACCTGTGCAATCCGACTCAGACACAAAACGTTATCCAAATTTCCAACAAATAAAGATTGACGTTTGCAAATCACTTGCAAGCAGAGGTGGAGGAATTTGTAAAACCAAGCTGTAGAGTCAAATCAGATTACTTTCAGTAACCTCGATCCCTCGACAGAACATGGTGGTCTAGGTTCAAATTCCGACGTGTAATTTCCGGATCGCGCTGTAGCATTGCATGGCTGTGGCACTATACGTGCAGCTTCCGGTTTGCAGAAGGTTGCCAGGGGCTTGCCCTCAAAATAGACGTCACGCAAATAACTCTTTGTCCAGGATACCCCGAAAACTTGAGACATAGTTATTGGGGATGTCTCGCGGCTATTTCAAGTGGCTGGGTGATGCTTTTGGCTTCAAGGGCCTAGATGCGATGCATGGACCACTACAAAGGCATACAATCGGTTGCCAGAGTGTATGTCTTGGGCCATGGGGATGCGCGAGACCTCATTATTGCTTGGAAGCGGCATGCTCCGTATCCATAAACAGCATGGAATTACTAACGATATTTATCCACAGCCTTAGTGCATGATGTCTTGCAGAATGATTTTGTCTGAACTACTAACCTATCGGGAAGATCAGCCTACCCTACATACATAGAAATAGATACATTTATTGAATTTACTGATGCACTTGTATCAATTGAAGGAGAATATTTAGTTGTAAGCTGATTATTAATACATTGTAACTTCTGAGATAGATTAAACTCTTATTATAAAGGTAAGTTGATATTATTATACATAGTTACCGGTGTTCTGTTAGTTGATGCTTTGTCAAACACTGCTGGCCCTTCGATATGGTCACACATCATGAATCAGTGACTAAGCAAGAAGGCGCAGTGGCAGAGTGGTCTAATGCGATAGACTAGAAATCTATTCTCTTCGGAGGCGTCTGTTCGAATCAGGCCTGCGTCGCACCATATATCCTTTTGCATGTTTGGGGTTACATTTTTGTTGCCTTCAACCTAGCTGGTGAGAATTCAAGGTAGTCAAAATGCTAGAGCCATGAAACTACATTAGCTCACTAGAATTAAATATCTTACCGCTAACATTTACACCCAAGGACAACATACTCCAGAAAGTCAATTTTATAAAAAGTCTTTTTATATCGTTAGTTTAGGCTATAATTGAACTGTAGTGGCGCTTGTTGACAAAGAAGTTATTCCTCAGAGCTTTAGAAAATCGTCTTGATCTCTAGTAGAGACAGTGTAACACGAACCTCGATGCAGCCCGGTTTGCACAGATCACTGTTCTAGGCATCTCGCTGAAGTGGCAATGGATAGGCAATGAGAACAGAATGAACAAAGTCAAGATAGAGTTCGACTATAGAGCGGATGCGAAGCGGCTGTACTGAAGCTTTCACCGAGGCGTCAAGTTTCTATCATGGCAGTCTACCCGATAACCGACGCATGGTGCCTTGTTGGCATCAGTCAAAGCTCTTATAGTTTCTATCTAAGGTTTATACCAATGGGCATAGCTAGGCCTCGACTCATGAGTATGCTACTTCCCAGACTACGACGGGATAAACTTCCACACTGATCAGAACCACAAAGTGAATTGATTTTCTGGTTAAACAAGGTTTCCACAACGACATCACGGCTACTTAACAATATAATTTGGTCAATTTGTAATAAGGTAGTTGCCACACGGCAAGAATGTAATTGTCAACGGGCAAGATTTGCTGATCATGCATACAATGGGCTTGATCGAATACGATTCCTGGCTGAGACAAGGGCATGGTCGAGATGTCGACCCAGACCAGTATAGTAAATGAGACAATTCTATGTGACTTAGACATATAACAAGACAGGAAAGATGCCAAAACGGATGTGACTTATCAAAAGTGCACCGGATGTAAGCAGTTAACCTGACGATCACGTTCCTTTGGTCACCTTTCAGGCTCTAGCGCTGGTGCGGTTGTAAATCTTGGACGTCATATCAATCAACGATGAACCCACGAAATCAGGGGATCTTGTGATCTGAGATCCTCAGCATAGACAGGAGTTTTCACGAGACCAACGTGCGCGATGTAAATCTGGCAAGGAATTCATCTGTTGGCCCTTTGTGGTAAGTGTCGTGATATAGTTTTTGAAATGGTGCCTGGCTCATACATGGACCAATCGGTTGCTTCAGTTGTATTGACAAACTTATCTTCATGACGATTTTTATCGAATGGGAACAAGAGACCGGAGCGGAAATAAATGCGAACATGACCGCAAATCGTTAGTACCAGGGGGCTTGGCATTCAGGCCCAACAAATGCAAACTCTAAGAGAGCAACTAACTTTCACAACGTGTAAGTGGTTGCGGCCCAGATCACGAATAAACGGATGTGGTGCCTGGACCATCACAGTTTACCTACCTACTACAGGTAGTACAGGGAGGTAGCTTTCCCCACGCGGCTGCACTAAAATGGACAATGTGTGGCGCGTGTGGCGGCGACTTAGCCGCTTTCACCCATGACAGGCACAATAACACCAAGCAAGACATCCCCAGGGCCCTATATCTACGATCTACGCGTAGTCTAGCATGGGATCGCTATCCCGATCGGTCCGTCGCGTTCCAGTCAGGGGCTCTAAATCGATTAGACCGGGGATCTCTAAGACATGGCCCAATCACGACTCGGCGCATGCAGGTCCTATTCAGGGCGACATTCTTCGGATCTGACTTCGCTCAAGAAAGCTGGCAGCGATCTTCACAAAACTCCCCGCGAGCAACATGGGCCCTAGCTTCATGACGGCATTCCTGGATTCTCTGGAGCGTTTTGGGAGTACCTTTAGGGAATGCAGACATGTGGGCGAGAACAGCCTATCGTGGAGACAGGCACCTGCGACCATGGCAACTCTAATGGCGACGAAAACAGACAGGCCAGTGGGAGGATGAAGCCAAAACGATATGAATGTGCTGGATGATTGTGCACATCTAAGGTTCTTATAAATGATCGTGGAGCCGCTGGGTGTGATGTTGGGAGCCCCATACGGATTTCTTCCAACACCAAACTAACCTGCTAGTTACGTCTCTGTAGACAACTTACACCATGTGGTTGTCACGGGGGCTGTTAGCCTCTACACTCATTCTCGCCGTCAAGGCCCAAGATGGAATTGAAGATGCAGCGATGCGTATCGCAACCGGTTTCGCAGAGTCTCTCATTCAGCACGCAGTGAAAACACTGTCGGGAGACGCTGGAGGCGCTGGCGATACTGGCGATACTGTAAACGCTGGAGATCAAGGAAATCAAGGAAACCAAGGCCAAGAATTCGATGCTACTCTGATTGATGCCGCTACAGTAACCCACATTGTCGGTGGCCAAGCTATTGTCGAAACATACACACGTCCCGGGGGACAACTCTTCCCCGTTACACTCCTTCCACACCCAAGAATTACGATTGCACCGACAACCGACGACCCTTATGAGAGGATCATTCAAGCTTATACTGGCGGCGACGACGCTACCACGAACCAAGAGATCACAATTGCTGAACCAACAGGAACAAAACCCGGCACAGTTATCGTCGACGTTCCCGGTTCGGCATACTCGTCTTTCTCATCGGGCCAGGCTGGTGCCTTGACTATCCCGCCCTCGAACGACCACCCCACAGCAACCATCATCTCAGCTTTGCCGAGCGGGGTTGGCATCACTGGTGAAGCCACGAGAACGATTCCTGCAGCAGGAGGTGCTTCTGCCACAGTTGTCATTCAGACTCCATGGGAAGACGTACCACCAAGCACTCCTGGTGCTGGTGCTGGTCTCGGAGGCGGCGCTGGAGGCGCTGGTGGTAATGCCGCTGGTAGCACATCTAATGTTTTGGTAATTCAGACATATACTGGAACAGAATACATCACGCAGGCAAGAGTCACCACCATCGCTGGATCGGGAGGTGATCAAGGTACGGTTGTTGTTCAAGTCCCTCCAGGTAACCAGAACCCTGGAGGCGCCGTAACTATCCCTCCCAGTGGCGACAGCCATTTCACAACCATTGTTAGTCAATACACGGGGGATATTCCCATCTCTACTCCCGTTACTCGCCTTGTTCCCACCTCTGGAACTCAAGACGGAACCATTATCATTGAGACACCTGGTCCTTCGAGCCCAACCGGTAGCGGTAACAACCAAGGTGGTAATTTGCCCGAAAACCAGCCACAGGTTATCCCTCCTAGCGGCGATAGCCCTTACTCTACAATCTTGAGACCTCATGCCGGCTCTGGTGAGATAACGGAGCCCGTAACATACACTATTCCACCAAGTGGAACGAGTCCCGGCACAGTTATCATCGAAACACCAGCCGTTCGCGCCGGACAATCTGTGATTACTCTTCCGTCCGCTCCTGGTAGTGGCTATATTACGATTGTCAGGCAGCCTACCGGCACTGGTGTGATTACAGCCGCCACGACCATTACAGTCCCACCCAGTAATGGCCAGCCAGGAACTATCATCATCGAGACCCCAGCTCCTCAACCTGGAGGTGGTGAGATCACCATTCCCGCAGGTGCAGATGGCTCATTCGTCACCATTATTCGAGGTCCGACTGGAACAAATGCTGTCAATGCCCCTACCACAATTACTGTTAGTGGAGCACCAGGTCAACCAGGAACAGTCATTATTGAGACTCCTGTTGGGTCCGGTGGTCAAACCACCCGGGCGCCTGATGACCCTTTTACCATTTCTGCACCTGGGGGTCAGTATGTTACTATCTTCCGACCACACAGCGGTGAACCTATCACTTTCCCCATCACACTCACCCAACCAGGCCAGAACGGCCGGCCAGGAACCGTCATCATCGAGACGCCCATCCCCACCATTCCTGCTCCTGGCAGTGGACCAATCACTATCCCCGCCGGCGAGGGTGGCTCTTACGTGACTGTCTACAGACCTCACTCCGGGAGCTCCATCAATCAGCCTATCACTATCACCATCCCACCTAGCGGAGGTCAACCTGGCACTATCATCGTGGAGACGCCTTTTAATACCCCCAAGGGTCAAAATGCCGTCACTTCAAATGAGCCAGGTGGTCAACAGATGACTATTCCTCCGAGTAAGAACAACCCTTTTGTGACAATCTACCGACCTCATACTGGAGATCCCATTACTGTGCCTATCACTATTACTCAATCTCCATCAAACGGTCAACCTGGAACTATCATTATTGAGACTCCAGCTCCTGAACCTCAGACCGTCACTGAAGTTGAGACAGCGCCTGGTGTGACAGTGACTGTTCAGCCTAACAACCCTGGTGGATACACAACCATCTACCGCCCACACACTGGTAATCCGATTTCTGAGCCCATCACAGTCACAACTATTAGCGGTTCCAACGGTCAACCAGGAACCGTTATTATTGAGACACAAGGCCCGATCACGATTACACCTACTGGAAGTGGCGGCACTGCAACCATTTATACACCTGGCACGGGTGCAAGTACCACGGTCACGAAGACGGTTGTTTTGACTGCTTCGGGTGGCCAGTCAACTACTGCAGTTGTCATCGAGACTCCTCCCCCAGTGAAAGTCCAGCCCACTCAGTCTCAAGTTACAGGTTCGGATGGATTTGTCACAGTTACTGAGCAGTATTCTGGTACTAGTGTGATTACAGCCATTTTTACAAGGACTGTAATTGCATCTGGAACAGGACCTGGAACCGTCTTCATCGAGACCCCTCCACCGGTCAAATTTAACCCTACATCTGATGCTCCAGAATCAACCTCAACTGGCAATGATAACTATGTCACGGTTTTCAAGCCTTTCCCTGGCCCAGGCATCATCACTGCTCCTATCACTGTCACCGAGGCTACTCCTTCTGGGGGACAGCCCGGCACTGTTGTCATTCAGACCCCTGTTTCGGAGAACCCTACAACTTCTCTACCTCAGCCTAGTACGACACAGGGAACTGATGGGTATGTAACCGTCTACCTTCCATTCCCTGGTCCGGGAGTGATCACTCAGCCCTACACAAGAACTCAGGCTCCTTCAGGTGGCAACCCTGGAACGGTGTTTATCACAACCCCTGCGCCTCAACCTGCAACTACTACTCCTTTGCCTGCGCCCAGCACTACGAATGGACCAGATGGTTATATTACCGTCTTTCTTCCTTTCCCTGGCCCAGGTATCATCACGAAGTCCTACACACGAACACAGGCACCTTCGGGAGGGAACCCAGGAACCGTGTTTATCACGACCCCAGCGCCCCTCACCCAGACCACTGCCCAGCAGAACCTGCCAAGTACTACGTCAGGTATAGATGGTTATGTGACAGTTTTTATCCCTTATCTGGGACCGGGCCAGATTACTGCGCCTATTACCAGCACTCAGCCACCTGCAAATGGCCAGCCTGGTACTGTCTTTATCACCACGCCTGTACCCGCGTTTTCCACTCCCAAGCAAGCGAATGGATTGACCAGTACGTTGGCAGGCACAGATGGGTATGTAACAGTGTTTGTCCCGTATCCCGGACCAGGTGCGATTACTGCCCCTATCACTAGTACACAGGCTCCAGCAAATGGTCAACCAGGTACTGTCTTTATCACTACGCCTGCACCTGCTTTCTCTACTCCCAAGCAAGCGAACGGAATAACTAGTACTTCAACTGGCACCGACGGGTATGTAACTGTATTTGTTCCTTACCCCGGCCCTGGGT